>MU260056.1:37500-205000 GCA_020310875.1 Ceratopteris richardii
AAATAAATCAGACCAAGAAACAAGATGCATGAAAACTCATTCACATGGATTCAAAAAACCATTACAACTTATAATTTACTCCTTAAATCTTTTGGACGTAACCCTTTTGAAAAAACCACTACAAGCTATAATTTTTTCCTTTATTCCTTTTGGACCTAACCCTAACTTAAAAATAGTCCTATACCTCATTTGAACGCATATTTGAGCTTTGAGAAAACTTCAAAAACCCTAAGAGGTTGAGTTAATAGTCTAAAGGCTCAAGGACTCCTTGGCCTTTACAAAAATGAAGCGCAAATACATAAGATATCGTTTATATGATGAAAATTACATGGAAATGAACAAAAATTGGCATATAAGTACAATGTGATGCCTCTTTTGTCAAAATCTCCAAATACTAATGCTCTTTTATTTCTTGGCATAATCTAAGTGATATTCCATGCACTTCATGGTCAAGAATGAAAATTTGGTGGACTCATTAAGGTCTTATATTTACTTCAGACCTTCATATATTCATCAACCAACAACTCCCCCATCCCTAGACTTAGTCATCCTTGACCAGCATGTAGCCTGCCACATTAGGATAATGGTCTATTGGCATCTTCACTTACCTCTTTGTATCTTCGACAGTGCTTGCATGCCAAGTGCATGATATGATTATTCCATTTGAAAGCATGAGGTCCCAATAGTGCAAGTAATATTTTTATTTCCCTCATACCAACATACATTGCATGCAAACAAAATTGTAAAGCCGTAAGGATTGTGAAAAGGGTATTCGAGTGGTGCCCCTAGCAATTTCTTGTCTTATTTCTTAGGCACTAGTGCATATGCTAAAAAAGAAAAAAAACATCAAACGATGACTTGCAACCATGCCAAAACTCGTAAGGAGGGACACCTATTAAGTATATATGTAACATACACCACTACCTCAAAGCAAGTACGAGACAATGCATGACTTCTGTCCATAAATCTTGCCATTTCATGAGAGCCTTCTTTTTCCTCTCATCAACACCGTTTCATGATAGTGTCTTATCCCACACTTAGCCAAAAATGCATTGATTTTGAAAGGCATAGTTCCCCCACTATTAGAAAGACATGTGCGTTGGAGTTAGACGTCTGCAAAAGCATGCAAACAACACAAGGAAGAAGAAGAAGCTTGGAGCACAACACACAATACTGAATGTATTACCACTAGAATGTACAAAAATAAGTAACCCATTAAGGTATAGGTGTATATACAAGCCGGAGGAAAAAGACCTACTAAAGAGGGAAAAAAGTGCCTGATGGTCCTAGTCTGTTCACACACATCACTACCTAAATATATCAACAAATCCCCCCTAGGAGTGATGCGGTGAACAAGGAGCTAACACCCATGTATAAGGAAGTGCCAAGCTATGTGAAATGAATCCATAAAAGGAAGTAATCCCAAAGCTTTGCGGAAAGCTTCAAAATTCTCCCTAGGCAAAGCCTTCGTGAAAAGGTCTGCAATGTTCTCCTACATGGGCACATATGCCAAGCTGATCTCTCGAGCAGAGAACCTCTCCCTGACATAATGATAATGCACCTCAATGTGCTTAGTGCGAGCATGGAACACAAGGTTTCTAGCAACTATGAATGTGCTCTAACTATTAGTGAAGATGGTGGTGGCAGAAGACTGACCAACACCCAAATCAGCCATAAGGCGTCTCAGCCACACACTCAACAGTCACTGTGAAAGCTTCCCTATACTCAGCCTCACAACTGGAAGTGGCCACAGTAAGCTGCTTCTTGCTCAGCCAACATATGCATGAGCTACCAAACATGAAGCAAAAAGCACTAGTGGACACACGAGTATCATAGCAACCAGCCCAATCAGTTAGAAAAAGCATGCAAATTTGACGGTAGTGATCCCCCCTTGGGATAAAACAAGCCAAGTAGCCAGGTACCACTCAAGTAGGGAAAGATGCACTTAACTGCCTGCCAATGCTCGACACCTGGGCAATCCATAAACTTGCTCATATGTGAGATAGCAAACTGGATATCTGACCACGTAATGCATAAGTAAATCAAGCATCCAACAACTTGATGATACAGAACAACATCAAACGCATCTCCAACATCATGAAGACTCAATCGTAAACCTATCTCCATAGGAGTGGCAATAGGTTTATAGTCCTCAAAGACAAAATGCGACAATAATGTATCAATGTATTTCGTTTGACACAAAGCTATTCTGCCATCAACTTGCATAAAGTAAATGCCCAAATAATTATGAAAATGCTCCAAATCAGACATTTCAAATGAGGCATGCAAATCAGCCTTGAAATCAGCAATATGCTTCTCATGAGGACCAATGAGGAGCATGTAATCAACATACACAAAAATGATCATAAGCACATCATTAGCATGCTTAATATATAAGGTGCTTTCAGATGGACTGTTCTCAAAACCATATGCAATGAGATAAGCATGTATCTCTTCATACCAAGCACATGATGCTTGCTTTAAACCATATAATGCCTTTGTTGGGAGTGATGGTTGGATGCACTCAAGAGATTGAGTTGAAGCTGCTAAACCTGCTTTGCTCCAGCCCTCTTTAGCTTCAGATATGCTTAGTACACTTGCTTAGCTTCCAAATGACACAAAGAAACCATATATGTACTTTGCAAATGATTTGTGTAATGATTAGACCAAAACAGATAACTTGGTTCCTTCACAAATCCAAAAAACTTGCTATTTTTGTAGTGATACCTGCTCAGTGTTATGCTCAGTGTGACCAGCACACTTGAAATTGAAACAATTCCTTTTGGGAGTATTAAAGTACCTTAGTAAGCTACCAATTACAAGTGGAATCACTCAAATTGATAAACCATACACTGAGAATTAATTTTAGCAAAATTATGATTACCCCCGACTTTTTAGGAACTCTGCAGACACAGACCAGTGTGCACTTCGATCAAGATTTCTCTGAGATGGCTGAATGGAATCTTCTGAAATTTTGTATGCTTTTAGAAGACCTTGAGCTGGTTCCAATGAGCTATTAAACTCTTGATTTGGTTCAGTGAGCACTGAGAAATGCTCCTTGGAAGTTGACAGACTTGAAGTAGAAGACTCAGAGACAACAGAGATAATGAATGTAATGATATGTATTAATTCACATTAATGTACATTCCCATTGACATGATAAACATTGCCAAATGGTACTCAGAGGTGTAGGCTATGAAAGAGTCCTCACACACTCAAGTTTTGATCCACAACAGCCTCGAGATATGAGCTGAAGTACCACGACTTTTTTTATGGTATCTTTTATAGAGAAAGAGTTGAGATTTGAATTTGAATTCAAATTCAAATCTCCTATATTCTTTACTCTAAAATTAAGGAGATATTCTCTCCAATCATAGCATCCAAATTCCACGACTAATCAAGTAGGTATGTGTTACAAGTAAATGCCAAGTCATTCTAGACTTTTACAAAAAAGTAAATGGTAAGAAACTTTAAGCATAAGTTCCTATGGGTCTTCCCTTATGTGGAGTATTCAAATCAATTGTCCTAGCCAAGTGTGAAGGCTTGTAATGCACCAACAGCTCCCCCTCAAGCCAAACACTTTGGCTTAAGTCTTCATCTTCTTCATCTTTAGTCTTCAATTACATCCTGCAATCCAATCATGGATTTGAATCTGCATAACTTGTTTCCATCCAATGCTTTAGTGAGTAAATCTGCACATTGCATATTAGTAGACACATATGTCAATTGAATCTCTTTGCTAAGTAACTTCTCCCTCACATAGTGGTAATGAACCTCTATGTGTTTGGTTCTGGCATGATATATTGGATTAGCTGCAAGGTGAAGAGAGCTAGTGTTATCTCCAAAGATAATTGGTGGCCTTGTATATAGGCTTAACTCTGTATATAGAAGCTTCAACCAGATAGCTTCTTGAGTGGCATTGGCAAGCCCTCTATACTCTGCTTCAGTGGATGACAAAGCCACTGTAGGTTGCTTCTTGGCTGACCAAGAAATAGGCTTATCTCCTGCAAAACAAATGTATCCTGAGGTGCTTCTCCTATCATCCTTGCATCCTGCCCAATCTGCATCTGAGTAAACTTTAATGTCAATATCTGGTGTATAAGGAAAGTACAAACCATGATTCTGAGTGCCCTTCAAATACTTCAAGATCTTCTTTGCTGCCTCTAGGTGAGGTACCCTTGGTTTGTGCATGAATTGACTAAGCACACTAACTCCATATGCTATGTCAATTCTTGTCAAGGTAGCATAGTTCAAACTACCTACCATACTTTGATACCCTGTGATGTCTTGGACTTCTTCTCCTTCATGAGCACTTAGCTTTAGGTTGACCTCCATTGGAGTAGTAGATACTTTAGCATCCTGCAAACCAAACTTCTTGACCATATCCTGTACATACTTCTTTTGAGTGATATATATACCTGAGTTGGTGTAGACTAATTCAAGACCTAAGAAGTATTTCAATAATCCAAGATCATTGATCTTGAATTCCTTCATCATCTGTCCTTTGATGTGTCTAATCCCATTGACATCATTACCTGTAATGATGATGTCATCAACATAAACACACAAGTAGATTACCTCTGTACTACTTCTCTTTATGAATAGAGAAGTGTCTGCTTTACTCATTACAAATCCTTGGTCTTGGAGGTAGGTTGTCAACCTGTAATTCCATGCTCTAGGTGCCTGCTTCAAACCATATAGAGCCTTCTTCAATTTACAAACATAGTTTACCTTCTTGGGATCTTCATAGCTAGGTGGTTGTGACATGTAGACTTCTTCAGATATCCATCCATTCAAGAAAGCATTCTTGACATCTAATTGGTACATGTTCCAATTCTTGGATGCAGCTATACTCACCAATATTCTAATAGTTGGCATCTTAGCCACAGGAGAAAATGTCTCCTCATAATCAATGCCTTGGGTTTGTGCAAAACCCTTGGCTACCAACCTAGCTTTGTACCTGTTTATTGTTCCATCTGAATTCCTCTTTAGCTTGTAGATCCATCTCGATCCTATCACCTTCATAGAGTCTTTCTTGGGTACCAAGTCCCAAGTATCACTTTCCTTGAGAGCTTCCATCTCCTCATCCATGGCTTCTCTCCACTCTGGTTTGGTAATTGCTTCTTCATAGGTACCTGGTTCTTCATTCAACAAGTCCTTTGCAAGATATACAGAATGTTTAGTTACAAGTGATGTGTCATACCCAAATCTAATAGGTTTCTTCTTTTCTCTTTGAGATCTCCTCATTGCTTGAGTTGAAGATTCTGGTTTATCTTCTAGTTGCTTCATCTTCATCTTCCCTTTGGACTTCCAAGCCTTGAACTCTTCAAGATTTATTGTATCATCATCATCTGAGCTTGAATCTTCTTTCTGAATTGATTCCTCCTTGGTGAGCTTTGGGAAATCTTCTTCCATGTCATAGGGTAGACTAATCTTCCTGCATTCATTTTCATACCAAGAGTCATTCTCATCAAAGATGACATCTCTGCTTACCTTGAAACCTTTGTTTGTTGGGTTGTAGAATCTGTATCGCTTTTGGTTCAAATCATAACCAATGAAGATACATTTTTCAGCCTTGGGGTCTAGCTTTCCCCTTACCTGTGAGGGAATATGCACATATGCTACACAACCAAAGATTTTGCAATGATCCAGAGAGGGTCTCTTACCATGCCAAGCTTCATATGGTGTCATGCCATCAAGTGATTTGGATGGCAACCTGTTGATAAGATAGGTGGCAGTGGATACACTCTCTGCCCAAAGATAATTTGGCAACTTCTTTTCATTAAGCATAGACCTAGCTGTTTCTACAATGAGTCTATTCCTTCTTTCAGCTACCCCATTTTGTTCAGGTGAGTACCTTGTGGTTATCTCCCTTTTGATGCCTCTTTCCTGCAAGAAATCTTCAAACTCATTGGAGAAGTATTCTCCTCCACCATCTGACCTTAACCTCTTCAAGCTTCTTCCTGTTTGATTTTCAACAAGTGCAAGATACCTCTTGAAACAATTAAACACTTCATCTTTATGCTTCATAAAGTATAAAATGGTCCACCTGCTATAGTCATCAATGAAGGACACATAATACCTTGAACCAGAAATGGAGGGGTCCTTGCTAGGTCCCCAAACATCTGTGTGTACCAAGTCTAGGTAGTCTTCATGCATGAAACCTTTTCTTGAATAGGGTAACCTGTGAGACTTACCAAATTGACATGATCCACACTTGTAAATCATGTGTTGCTTGGACACATTAGGTATCCCAAGCACACATTGATCCCTGCACATTTGCTTTAGGGTTCTTTCACCTATGTGCCCTAATCTCTTGTGCCATATTTCTAACTCTGAAAGTGTTTGATCCTTGTAATTATACAAAGCAATGTTCTTGGTGTCTTGTAGCTCAAAAGTAAACAATCTACCTAATTTCTCCCCCTTGGCTATCCTTCTGAATCCATGTCTTGGGTCCTCCACATATGCTCCATGTTGTGTGAATCTGACCTGCAAACCTTTCTCCACAATCTGACCAACACTCATTAGATTCTTAGTGATGGTTGGTACATAGAGTACCCTGCTCAATAGGTTCTGGTTACCATCACATGTCTTCACATTTCCAATCTTAACAACAGAATGTTTAGTGTCATCACCTGTTTGTACCTGGTGTTTGCCCTTGGGCTCTTCCAAATCAGACAGTAGTGCCACATTGCCAGCTACATGGTTAGAACATCCTGAGTCAATATAAAATAAATGATCATCATTTGTACCTGCCTTGGAGGTCATATTCATGATCAATAGGAAGTCATCTTGCTCCTCTGTGTAGTTGTTGTAGTCTCTTCTATTTCTGAATCCATCTTGGTAATTACCATTGTGGTTGTTGTTGTAATTGTTGTTGTATTGATTGTTGTATCCATTGTAGCTTTGGTGTTGATTGAATCTGCCTCTCCCTTGAGAGTATCCACCTCTTGAGTAGCCTCTTCCTCTCTGATTCTTGTAGTTCTTGTAGCATTCATCTGTGGTATGATTGGACAATCCACAAATGTTGCATGGTGATGAGTTGTAGGGTCTCCCCCTACCTGACTTACCTCCGCTGCCTCTTCCTCTAGATGATCTACCTCTCCCTGCATAATTAGCTTGGGAGGTAGAGCCTTCTTCATCCTGTTTCTTCCCTTTACCTTTATCTTTAACTTTCTTATCAGTATAGAGAGCAGAGGGGTTATTACCTTTTGATTGATCTCCTGCCTTTGTAAACTTTGCTTCATGTGTGAATAATTGGCCCATGAGTGTTGTGAGATCTGGGGTATGCATGTCCATATAGAGGTCCATTGCAGTGGTGAAACTTTCCCACTTATCATCTGCCTTGAGTCCATTTGTTACTTGCCTGACTATTTGCTCCTCTTCAATCTCCTCTCCAATGCTTGCTAATTGGTCTGCCACATCTTTAATCTTTGTCACATACTCTGAGACTGATTGCTTGGGCTTCTTCCTAAGGGTTGTGAATTCAATCCACAATTGATTCTTCCTAGCCCTTGTGTTGGAAGAAAAGTATGTTGACAAGGTTTCCCAAGTCTCTTGGGAAGTCTTACAATTCCTTACATGAGGTAAAAGAAAGTCAGATATAGAGTTAAGAAGGTAAGACCTTGCCAAAGCATCCTTTGCACACCATTGGTTGAGTCTTTCATGTTCATCCTTTGTGGGTAGTCCTCTAGTCTTGAATGAGGGCAATTCCTCATCTCCTGATATGTATCCAAATAAACTTCTGCCTTGTAGATAGGTCTTCATTCTCAATGACCAAGCTTGGTAGTTGTTCCTGTCCAATTTGTCAATGAATGAAGGAAATCCATCACCCATGTTTACCTTTTTTGCTCTGATACCACTGTTGGGAGTGATGGTTGGATGCACTCAAGAGATTGAGTTGAAGCTGCTAAACCTGCTTTGCTCCAGCCCTCTTTAGCTTCAGATATGCTTAGTACACTTGCTTAGCTTCCAAATGACACAAAGAAACCATATATGTACTTTGCAAATGATTTGTGTAATGATTAGACCAAAACAGATAACTTGGTTCCTTCACAATCCAAAAAACTTGCTATTTTTGTAGTGATATCTGCTCAATGTTATGCTCAGTGTGACCAGCACACTTGAAATTGAAACAATTCCTTTTGGGAGTATTAAAGTACCTTACTAAGCTACCAATTACAAGTGGAATCACTCAAATTGATAAACCATACACTGAGAATTAAGTTTAGCAAAATTATGATTACCCCCGACTTTTTAGGAACTCTGCAGACACAGACCAGTGTGCACTTCGATCAAGATTTCTCTGAGATGGCTGAATGGAATCTTCTGAAATTTTGTATGCTTGTAGAAGACCTTGAGCTGGTTCCAATGAGCTATTAAACTCTTGATTTGGTTCAGTGAGCACTGAGAAATGCTCCTTGGAAGTTGACAGACTTGAAGTAGAAGACTCAGAGACAACAGAGATAATGAATGTAATGATATGTATTAATTCACATTAATGTACATTCCCATTGACATGATAAACATTGCCAAATGGTACTTAGAGGTGTAGGCTATGAAAGAGTCCTCACACACTCAAGTTTTGATCCACAACAGCCTCGGGATATGAGCTGAAGTACCGCGACTTTTTTGATGGCATCTTTTATAGAGAAAGAGTTGAGATTTGAATTTGAATTCAAATTCAAATCTCCTATATTCTTTACTCTAAAATTAAGGAGATATTCTCTCCAATCATAGCATCCAAATTCCACGACTAATCAAGTAGGTATGTGTTACAAGTAAATGCCAAGTCATTCTAGACTTTTACAAAAAAGTAAATGGTAAGAAACTTTAAGCATAAGTTCCTATGGGTCTTCCCTTATGTGGAGTATTCAAATCAATTGTCCTAGCCAAGTGTGAAGGCTTGTAATGCACCAACAGCCTTCCTTAATCTACACACATAGTTTTCATGCCCTTTCTGCACAAAGCCACGAGGTTGAAAGATATACACTTCTTCATGCAAGTCACCATTCAAAAATGCTGTTTTAATGTCCAACTAAAGTACATTCAAACCACGATGAGCTGCAAGTGCACAGATGCTATGAACAAAATTCATTCGACATGTAGGTGCAAAGGTTTCATCAAAATCAATGCCTCTTTCCTGCACATAACCCTTTGCAACAATCCTAGCCTTATATATGTCAACTCAAGTGTTCCATCAAGTTTACGCTTTAGTTTGTATACCCACTTAGTGCTAATGGCCTTCTTGCCAGGAGGCAAGTTACATAAAATCTAGGTACCATTTTTCATGATAGCATCATATTAAGATTGCATTGCAGCCATCCAATGCTCAGAATTTTGTGCTTCATCAAATGAAACAAGCTTAGTCTCATCATAGAGACTAGAGGCAGCCATAACATAGCAATCTGATGCAAAAGAGGCACTATGGGAGCCTAAACAAGTATGGTATGATAGAGATGCATCTAATTTGCTGTCACACAAAGTCTACACCAACCATTTTGGCATAGTTTTGCCTCCTCAACATCAGCTCTCTCATTAAGTGCATCATGTAAATCTACATAAAAAATGGAATGATCCAATCATCACCTGAAACCTGCAAAGGCTAAGAAGTTATCCATTATAGCACTAGATTGTCCACCTATAAAAGGAGGCAGCAAGGTATCATACATGTCCTTGGAGCTAAAAGATGTCTCCTTCGTACATGAAAGTAAAGGCTGAATAGCATCTTCCACAAAAACAACATCATGACTAACCAGAATGCGTTTAGTTTGTGGATGATAGAGATGATAGCCTTTGCTTTCAAAACTATACCTAACAAAAATACATTTTACTACTTTATTATCCAATTTCCTGCAACATTTTTCAGGCACTAATGCATATGCCAAACAACCAAAAACATGTAGATGAGGAACAGATGGCTTGCAACCATGACAAGCCTTATATGGAGTGATAGATTGCAGTGCTTTAATAGGAAACCTGTTATATATGTTGCACACATGACAGCCTCAAGCAAAAAACTATGTGATAAAGCCTGACTCTTCATAAGACCATAGATATCATTATGAACAAGCTGCAATTTCTGAGTAGCTCGAACTGAGCCATCTTTTGGAAAGAAGGAATACTACATTTTGCCCAAAATAGAGCCTTCACACACATGTTTTTCGGGTGTGTTGGCAGTAGCCTTGGTACATCAGGAACTACAAGACGTGAAAGTCAAAGAAGGGAGTCAGAGCGAAGGGACAGCACGAGCAAACAGGGCAGTCAAAGAAGATCTGGCAAGTAGGCCAATATTTTTTCAAGACATTAATGCAAATCAGAGAGATGGACATGCAGGGAAGAAGAGCAAGTAGGGAGCTTGAAGATATGTATGGAAGATCACTAGAAGAAATCCCTACAACAACAGTGATTTTTATCACTAATAGTCATTGTAAATCTTATTTCACATTTTTGTAGCTCCATTTTGTGCAAGCCAAGGAGTCCTTGAGCTTGAGGAGCCTTAGATGTAGTTGCCTGCCAATTTTCATAATTTTTAGATCTCGTTTGGGCCCTCAAATAAGCCCCGGAACCTAATTTTTAACTAGGCCGGACACTAGGTCTGAACAGGGCCAAAGTTAGTCAAAAAACTATAAATAGAGCTAGAGAGCTCATTTTTGGGGGTTAGCTTCTTGTAGTTTGAGCTTGTATGAGAACTTTCTTGCAATAGAAGTAATTCCATTGTCTTACTCTCTTTGTTCTTACTGTGTGTGCGCGTGTGTGTGTATGTGTGTGCATGCTTGTGTGCTTCTCACCCACGCACTTGTGCTTCCACTTGCTCGTGGTCTTCATACCATCCTCACGTCTCCCTGGATTGACATTAAAGGAGGTGCTACTCATCGCTGAGCTACACCAAATTTTGGCGCCGTTGCCGGGGATCGAGCTTTGAGGACGAGCGTGTGATGGTAAGACGTAGAGTTGACGCGTTGGAGTTGTAGGTATTTTCTTCACGCTCATCGATTTTCTTTTACTTTCTTCACTATCTTCATCACCATCATCATCATCACCATCTCCCACGTCCATCTCCATCATCGCGAAAAATTCAGTTTTTTGACTATATTCCCATCTCCACCTCATTTCCCTCATTTCACTTGTGAGAGAGAGCGAGAGAGCGAATTTGCATGTGCTGTTTTTTGCATGTTTTGTGAGCTTTCTGCAGGTACAGGACGCATCATCATCCCCAGCACCCTACGCAGGTACGGAAATCTGAGTAACTGTCTGTGTGTCGCCGAGCTCTGTCAATCGCGACCGACAGAAAAATTGCTCTAATTGCTAAACAAAGTGCATATCCATGACCTACAGGCCAAGGGCTTCCCAAAAATGTGTTTAGTTTTTTGAAATTCCACAGATTTCTGTCAATCGCGATCGCTCTGTCAATCGCGATCGACAAACCACGACGGACAGACCTGTCAATCGCGATCGACACGTCAATCGCGACCGACAGCCCACGACGGCTCTGTCAATCGCGACCGACAGAGTCAACGACCGATTGACCACGACCGACTGACCATACGCGTGACACGTGTCAATCGCGATCGAGCCATCAATCGCGATCGACTCATCAATCGCGACCGACACAGTCAACGACTGTTTGACCACGACGGACAGACCACGACGGCTCTGTCAATCGCGATCGACACGGTCAAACGACTGTTTGACCACGATCGACAGACCCTCGCGACCGACCTGTCAATCGCGATCGACTCATCAATCGCGACCGACAGAGTCAACGACGCTTTGACCACGATTGATTGACTTTTCGGCCACGTGTCAATCGCGACTGACCAGTCAATCGCGACTGACAGCCACGACGGACCTGTCAATCGCGATCGACACGTCGATCGCGACTGACCTGTCAATCGCGACCGACAGACTTTGCGAACGCGTTAGAAGGGCAAATTAAGTCAAATTTTCAAGGCAAAATTATTGGTCTAAATTTTGATTAAGTGTGGGACAAACATTAGGGTGTAGTATTGCATCGCGAGGCCGTGCCACAAGCTACTCGAGTATTCCTGTTTGACTGTTAGCTTGTATTGAACCCTGATTTAACTCCCTAAACCCTGAACAGTCCTAACTTTTTCATACGAAATCCAATTTTTGAGCTCTTGGGCTTGTTGGAAAGCTCGTGGCATATACCCAGAGAGGGTATTTTGAAGTTGACCATACCCAGGGGGCTCAAAGTCAGGGGTCTTTAGAATTATTTTCCTAAAAAGTCACAATGCAAATATGTGTATATGTTACATGAATGAAAGTTGTGGGTTGTGTCCTTGAATCTAAGCATTGAGCTAACCGTGGGACTTTTATAGGTCCATTGAGAGCAACTGAGAGCGTACAAAGCAAGGTTTCTTTGCAAGCTTGAGAACCGGGTTCTTGAGCACCATAAAGCAAGGGATCAACAAGTAAGGTTGGATTATTCTCAACTCCCTCCGTCATTTCCTAGCTCAAGCTAAGAACGAGTAGAGATAGGAGTAAGTCAGGGCGACGATAGGCAGTTATCAAGTTGAAGACTACCTAAAAACTCAAGTTCAAGTTAAAAACATAATCTCTGTACTGTCGATAACCTGAAGGAAAAGAATCTAACGTGGAACGATCAACCTAAAATACGAAGAACATTCAAGTGTTCCTGACGACGTGATATCAGACAAGACCATAAACCCAATAATTGACTAAAAAGAACCAAGTGACTGGTACCAATTGATCGGCAACGAGGTTGTACTCTAAAAAAAAAATTTTGGACTAATCAGTTAGGCATATGAACCTTAGATCAGGACGACATTTAGCAAGGGAAAGACAAAGCCTTAGGTCTTCAGAGGCTAGTGTCAATCATACTGCAAGGTCTTGGGCCCAGCAGTTGAGCCACCACTCATACTACCCTAGCTCTGAGACCAGTGAGTCAGAAATGTCTCAAGGCATGGACAGACCTACGGGAAGTTCAGGAGTGCCTTATTTGTACAGGGTAGAAGGCCCTTACAAAACACAGCTGGAATACCTTAGGACCAACCGATTAGGTGCGAGCATCTATGAGGATGGCCTAGGAAGATCTGTGGTCCAGATTAAAAACCCTGACCAATCCATAGGACTAGAACACCCAGCTGTCAAGTTTGAAAATGGTGCATACCTGGACAAGGAAGGAACTATATATGTTGTCACTAGTCACCCTGATAGGACAGATGACTTCGGGAATGTAATCTCAGAAGCAGACTTAGGTGACCTGGAACAAGGGAACATGGGTGTGGAACCTAGAACCCCTCGAGGTAAATCAGTTCTCACTAGGATTATCACGCCTGAATGGGTCCCCCAAGACAACAAGAGCATAGAGTTGCTCCTCAATCGAGAAACTGATGAAGCCTTTTGGAGGTATAAGTCTAATCAGCCGACAGACATAGGAAATATCATGATCTACGAGCTTAAGGATCCGGATAGCCCAGGCAGAGTGACCTATTTAGATCATGCTTCAGAACGGATCTTTGTGGTGACAGAAAATGATAGGCATGCTTACACTTGGAAGGGTGAATTTATTTTCCCTCAACCAAGATCAAATGTATCCTACGGTCACCCTGGGGCTGGAACTTCCCAAGCTCATGGTACGCAAAGAGACAGAAGTAGAGATAGACCAGAAGTAAGTTTTGCCAACCCAGTGGGCAGAGAAAGAACGAGAATAGAGACGAATAGGGTAGAACCTGAGATGCATAGAGCCCACAGGAACCAAAGAAATGTAGATGGATTCCCTCTGCCGAGGCCTAGAGAGCACACAAGAACTTTGAGACCCACCCAGCTAGTTAAGTCCATGAAGAATTACTTTGACGGCACAGGAGATCCCTATGATCATGTGGCGGAGTTCAAGCAAGTCTTGAGAGCTGAACAGGTGGAAGATCTGTTCACGCAGTACAATGCCTTCGGTCTAACCCTTAGGAACACAGCACTCACATGGTTTCAGCCATTAGATGAGTGTCAGTTCAGGAGCATAGACCAACTCCTAGAGGCATTCATTGTAGAGTTCTCTAAGAGCGGCATAAGACACAATACCTCCTCATTGATTCACAGCTTCAAGCAAACCCCTCAAGAGACTGTGAGACTTGCAGGAAGAAGATTTAGGCAATACCTTGAAAGATGTCCTATTTCGGAGCTACCCACACCTGCTAAACAAGTAGCCTTATTCCTTGACGGATTGCTGAGTACAAAATTGAGATCCTATGTGTATCTGAAGGACCCTAGGACTATAGAAGAATGTGTACGCATGTGCATTGACATTGAAGATAACCTAGGGGAAGAGCTAGAGCTTTCCAAAATCTACAAAGATTCAGATAGTGCATCTAGCCACTCTTCCACGCAATCTACATCAATTGAGGAACTCGCGGAAAAAGTAGCTCAGAAATTAGGTGTAACTAGCAAACAAATCCCAAGGTTTGCCCCTGTGAAAAGATGCTATACTTGCGGTGGCGACCACATGGCAAATGTGTGTCCCATTATGGCCCAACCCCAAGTTAACCCTAGTAGCCAGTACTGCACCATAGAACGGAAGAACACAAACCACACTGCGCAAGATTGCCCATACAACAAGCAGGCAGTTAGGCAACCCTACCCTCAACCCTACCAACAAGGCAGATACCAGAACCAGTATCCTCCACCACCACAATATGCTAGACCCCAACAACCCTATCAGCAACCATATCAGGCCCAACAGAGACCCCAACCGGTACTAGCTCAACAGCCCCCAAACCCCGCTAACGTGATTCCAGTAAAGTATGCTGTTGCAGAAGAAAACCTGAATAGGGCCATAGTACCAGTAACCCCATTGATCTCAGAAAGTGACCCAAGTGACCATAGCTTTGATTCTACACATGTCGATAGTCCCCAGGCTTACTACATGCAGTCTCCAGAACATGGTGAGTCTTACTATAGTGAAGAACCAAGTGAACCTAGTTGGGAGTCAGATTACACGAACGTCATGTATGCAAACCCCAACCCTAGGCCTCAACCTAGGCAAGTAAGACCTCCATTCCCAAGAGGACCGTGCTACAGATGCCAGGGAGATCATCTCATTCGTGATTGTCCCTTGCCCCCACCTACACAACCCCAGTCAGTGACTATCCAAGGTTTTTGCCAAGATTGTGGAAAAGAGCATCTTTTACGAGATTGCCCAAAGAACCCCAATAATATGCCAAAAATCACTCCGATCAATGTGATTGGTTTGGTTGTAGATTCCTCAGGAAGCGTCACTTCCACTGCACCAGTGCAGGTAGTCACTAGAGCTCAGGCTTTGCAGCAAAACCAAGAGACAAACCAGGGTAAGAACTCAGAGACTAGTGAAACCGAGAGCATAACAAAGAAAAGGACTAGAGCATGGAAAGATAGTCGGGAAAGAATGAAAAGACAATGGGCTAAAAAGATGAGTGAGCTTGAGGAAAGCATAAGAGAAACCAAAGCGAGGATAACTGAACTCACAGCTCAAACTCCCTCTCACTTCACCCCGCCTCCACCACTCCCATCTCCATCCGACTCACCACCTTCCCCACCGCCTCATCAAATCCCACCACCCCCTAGAGTAGGATCAGTCCTAGCAGATCCCACTCCTGAAGACCTAAACATGATGCTTAAAGCATATCAGGCCAGAATCCAAGAAGGGCCAAACGTCACGGATCATGACAAGTGCTATCCTAGAGCTGACCTAGAGATGGAAAGAACCAAACTATGCGCGAAAATGGTCGCATTGGCTCAGACTATGTTTGAAGCCAGTCGCCTTTTCAATTACTCGGGCTCAGCCAAGACGCAATTACACTTGGATGGATTCCTAGAAAAGTTAGAGAGGATAATCGCCAGATCTGACAAGGAAGAAAAAAATCAGGAGAAAGAAAAAGCAAGCAAAAACCTGAGCCATTCCCCATCGGAAGTTTATGCAGCCAATTCCACTAAACCAGACAACTTCCCCTCCTTAGAAAGATTAGAGAGGCTAACTGCACAGCCAGAAAAGGAGCCTATCCCTCAAAAAAAGGAAAGGGCAAGAGAACGGATAAGCCAGCCCCTTCAGGAAGCTCATGTGCCTCCTCAAGGAGCCCATCTTCCTCCCCAAAGGTCACAGGTGCCTCCCTCGAAAGCTTATGTACCCCCACAGGTAACCCACATCCCTTCCCAGAAAGCTTATGAGCCTGTTCGGAAAAGTAATAGCATAAGTAATCCTCCCCAAGAAGCTTGTGCCTCAGCTATCTATGACACCGAGGAAAGAGCCAACGATAGAATAAGCCCTCCTTCCCAGATAGCATATGTACCTAATTCTACGGAGCCAGATACTTCTTCTTCGATGAATCGGTTTGCACCAGACTTCCTACGAGAGATTCAAGAAGACAAATGGGAAAACGAAAGCGAGGTCGCCCCTCCTTTTGAACTTGTGGACGATGCACACGACCAATTCCCACAAGACATCCCATCTATTTACGGGGAACATGAGAGTATTCAATCTCTCGAGAGATTGGACTTTGAGTCTAATTCCATACAAGAGCTACCCCACTTCACAGGCCCATGGGAAGCAAAGTCCACATGTATGAGAGCGCCCACAGTCATGGTAAGGAACGACGACTCAGTCATACCTAGGAATACAGAGGTAGTGAAGAACACTAACGTGCAGTGTAATCTCAAGTTAGAAGAGCTACTCAAGGTTAGACCTGAATTATGGAAACATGTAGCCAAACAAGTACCAGAGATAGCAAAATCTCGTTCCCAGGTAGGATCCCATAGGACAGTGCCAGAAATTCCCTTGGATAAGATAGGAGATATGTGTGAAGGCGAAGAAGGGAACACCTACCTTCCCATCACCTATCAGGACTACACCACGAAGGCAATTTTGGACTCAGGTGCAGGAGTTGCAATTGCCACCACCTCCTTATGGAAGCGTTGGGGCAAGCCAGCACTCAGGCCGACGAGAATGAAATTGCAGATGGCCGATGGCCACATAGAGAGACCCCTAGGATTGCTAGAAGGGATAACTCTCACCACCTGTGGTGTCGAGTTTGAACATACCTTTGCCATATGTGACTTCAGTAAAAATCATGCCTATGAGATGATTTTGGGAAGGCCATTTATGCGACAATTGCAAGTGGTACAGGATTGGGGAACCAATTCTTTGTACCTGCAGCACTTAGGTGTTACAACCAAAGTCAATCTCAAAGATTATTCTCATAGAGATGTCCCTCCTATCCAGTGGAATCCCATCCATAGAGCCAAAGATGATACAGAATCGGTGCATTCCATAGGGTCTGGATCCTCATGGATGCATGAAGACACCCACTTATGGATGTGCAAGGTAGCAGTAGAAGAAGAGAAGAGAGAGAAAGCCAGAGAGGTAGGTGCGAAAGAAACCCATAGATCAATCCAAGACCCAGCCTATGCACCCATAGTTTTTCCAGATGAAGAATTTGAACCTCACGGTTGGGCAGAAATCTTAGCAACAATGGACGTAGCCATCAACGAAGAACAATGGACACCTCACTGTGATGAGGATGGCTATGATATTTCAGTCTTCTCCATAGAGCCAATCATGGGAGAGGCAGTTTTAGAAGAATGCGAACCTAGCCCTGATGCATTTGAGGATGCAAGTGATTCCGATCTCGAGTCAATCATTATGGACCCACCATTTGCATCAGATGAAGAATACTTCCATGAAGTAGAATTTCAACCCCAGAGGCATGGAGAGGTTACAAATGATATAAGATTAGCAACACATGTGACTCCAAAGGAAGAAGGAAAGAAACGAAAGAAGAGAGAAGCCTCACCGGAAGAAGAAGAATCTTTGTTTGAGGTCCCAGAAAATTTTAAGAAGTATGAGATAGATGACAGGAGAGTCATGATAAGAATGCCTAAACGAGAGGCACAATCAGGAGAGGCCTATGATAACAAAGAAACCACAAAGAAAATAGTAGTGGCCCTAGAAGAAGGAGAGGAGAGATGCACGTATATAGGCCATGACCTGACAGAAGAAGAAGAGCACGAATTGATTGCCTTGCTAAGAGAATACAGAGATGTATTCGCTTGGAGTTACAAGGATTTGAAAGGGGTTGACCCGGACATATGCTCGCACACCATCCCCATGACCTCAGATGCCAAACCCTCTAAGCAAAAGCCTTATACGTATAATGATAATTACGCTGCTAAGATCAAGGAGGAGATAGATAGACTGGTCGAAGCTGGATTTATCTATGAAATTGAGCACACTGAATGGGTATCCCCCATCGTAGTGGTGCCCAAGAAGAATGGCAAGCTGCGTGTGTGCATTAACTTGAAAAAGGTTAACGCCGCCACAATTCGAGATAACTATCCGCTTCCCATAACAGAGCATCTCTTAGAAAGAGTGGCAGGCAAGGAAGTGTACAGCTTCCTTGATGGATTTTCGGGCTACAATCAAGTAGCCATAGCTCCAGAGGATCAGCATAAGACAGCCTTTGCCACAGAATGGGGCATTTTTGCTTTTAGAGTAATGCCATTTGGGCTTACCAATGCACCAGCTACCTTCCAGAGGCTGATGTGCCATGTGTTTAAGGAGTTCCTGAGGAAGAGTTTAGAAGTCTATGTTGATGATCTTTGTGCTCATTCCAATGTTAGACAAACTCATATTCCTGAACTCAGACAAATCTTTGACAAATGTAGAGAATATCAAGTCTGCCTGAACCCAGAAAAGTGCGTTTTTATGGTCAGGCAAGGCAAGATTCTAGGACACATAGTGTCAAAGAATGGCATATCTACCGACGAAGAAAAAGTGAGAGCCATAGCGGAGCTACCTAGGCCAAAGAATGTCAAGGAAGTACAAGCTTTCATGGGGCATTGTGGGTATTACCGACGTTTCATCCACATGTATGCTGTCATAGCAAAGCCCATGTACGGACTCTTGACAAACTTTGAGTGGACGGATGAATGTGAGAATTCCTTCCAAGAACTTAAACGAAGATTATGTTCAGCACCAATCTTGACCACACCAGATTGGAATAAGCCATTCCATGTTCATGTTGATGCATCCAATTACGCTATTGGATGTGTACTTGCACAACCTACTGGTGAAGGTAATATGGATCTTCCAATTGCCTACGCCAGCAGACAATTGAATGCGGCTGAACGGAATTACACCACAACAGAGCGCGAAGGATTAGGCATGGTATATGCAGTCAAGAAATTTAGGCACTATTTGCTTGCAAATAAGTTTAAATTTTTTACGGACCATCAGGCATTGTTGTACTTAGTAAACAAGCCATGCAATACAAGAAGATTAGTGAGATGGTTTCTCTTGCTAATGGAATACGACTTCGAGGTTGTGGTAAGAAAAGGAAGGACTCATTTGAGAGCAGATCATCTCTCTAGGCTCACATCGGGAGAAGCCCCACAAGGAGTGCCAGATGACCTTCCTGACGCTTACTTGTTTAATTTGGAAGTGGTGCCGCAGTGGGCCAAGCCAATAGTACCAGTATTGACATACGGGCCTAATCATCCAGTGGTGAACACACGGAATAGAGAGATCGTAAAAGCCCAAAAGTACCATATCATGGCAGGCAGCATGTACAAGCACACAGATCAAGGGATCTTGGCTTGTTGCGTAGAAGAGGATGAGTACGCTAAATGGTTGCAATTAGCACATGTAGGTGCGTTAGAGCAACACCATTCGAAGCAACGAACGTTGCAAACTCTAAAGAGATTCGGAGTGCACTGGCCAACTATGGAAGCGGATGTCCAAAAGTTGTGCAAAGAATGCCCAATCTGTTGCACTAAACCACCTGTGGAACATGCCACTCTCTATCAAGTATCCATTGTGCCAGATTGGAGTGAACCTCTAGTATCATTCTTGCGGACAAACACATTCCCCCCAGACATGACTCTAGCTAGGAAAAGGAGTTTAGAACAAGAAGCCCTGGATTATTCACTCATAGGTGATAATCTATATAAGCGCGGTAAAGATGGTTACCTGAGACTGTGTGTCCATGAAAGTGAGTATCTTAAGATCTTAGAAACTGCTCACCAAGGTGTAGCAGGAGGACACTTTGGACCAGATCGGGTAATCAAGGCAATACTATTTGCGGGCTTTTGGTGGCCTACACTTCACATGGATGCACATACCTATGTGAAACGGTGTGATATCTGTCAAAGGACTCAGTATCCTATACGCAAAGATGAGATGCCACTGAAACCTATGATGGGTGGACGTGCATTCTCTAAGTGGGGAATAGACTTCGTAGGCCCTATTAATCCCCCAGCGAAAGGCTCTCATGCGGAATACATCATTGTGGCAACAGATTATCTCACCAAGTGGGTAGAGGTAAAAGCTACAACCAAGAACGATGCTCAAACAACTGCCAAATTCTTGTTTGAGAATGTATTCACGAGATATGGACTACCCATAGAGCTTGTAAGTGATAGAGGCACTCATTTCTTGAACGAAGTGATTGAAAATCTACTCCAAGAATTCTTGGTAATACACAAGAAGTCTGCCCCTTATCACCCTCAAGCTAATGGTCAAGCTGAGAGCACTAATAAGATTTTGTGCAATGTGCTGACAAAATTAGTGAACACTAAACGCTCTGACTGGGACAAACAGCTACACCATGCTGTTTGGGCATACCGAGTTGCCTACAAAACGGTACTCCAAGCCACCCCCTTTCAGATGGTATTCGGCCAAAACGCTGTGCTACCCTTGGACTTCCTGATCCCTACATTGAGAGTAGCACAAGAGCACGAATGGACAGGTCATGAGCTATCCTCTAGAATTTTTGACCTTGAACGATTAGGAGAAACAAGACTGCGAGCTGCTGCAGGCATATATGCTGCCAAGAAGAGACAGAAGGCATACTTTGATGCCCACGTAAAGGATAAGGGTTTGAAAGCAGGAGATCTAGTCTTGGTCTATACACTAAAACAACACGCGAGGAAGTTAGACAAGAGAGGCTACGGACCTATGATCATCAATAGGATCTCCACAAGTGGAGCAGTGCAATTGGCCACATTAGAGGGTGATGTTCTCCCAAATTATATTAGCGGTTGCAGAGTCAAGTTGTATCAGGAACCCCTCACGGAGGAAATGCTTAGCCGACTCAACACTGCTAAGAAACGCAAAGAGGAAGAAAAGAGAATTAGAGAAGAAGCTCAAGCAGAGGCTTTAGAACGCATCAGAAGGATGAAATTACGAAGGCAAGGTAGAGATCAGCCTGGAGCGAATGACTCTGCGGACCAAGGATTTCCCATAGCCATGTGTGAAGTTGCAGGAACAAGCTCGAATAGAATAATTGATAGACGTCCTTTCATAACCATAGACATAGGACAAGGAGAGAGTACAAGGACCGTAAGAGCCTTGATTGACTCAGGTGCTGCCACTAGCGCTGTTAAGTTGTCTTACTGTCAAGAGTTACAGTTAACTGTCCATCCTGTGGAAGCATACCTCATAGGATTGGGAGGCGTGGAAACCCCTTGCATGGGTGAGGTGGAACTTCCCCTCTACATTCACGAGGAGGCAATGACCGTTAAAGTACTAGTGTGTCAAGATGAGGAGCTCATTGAACCTCTCGTCTTGGGTCAGGATTGGATCTATGACCAAGCAGTCAATCTAAACCTAAGAAGTGGACTTCTCCAGGTTTGGGTCAATCATAGTCGAGTTACAGTAGAATTAGACAATGGAGCACTCAAGGAACTAGGAAAGGCACAGACTCCTGGTCCTTCCAGGGGTACACATGAAGATGACCATGCTGTTCTTGTCCAAAACTATGTGTTGCAGAGGAATGATATTGGCAAAAAAGGAGTCAGGAATGCAACGGAACTCCCTTCTTTTCCAAAGGCTAGAAGGAGGCAGCAACCCAAGGTGGATCAAAGGCAGAAGAAGCAGGGTACTACCTATGTCAGAGATCAAAAGTACCTGCGCAGCAGAACAGCCCAGAAAATAGACCAGGTATGGGTGCGGAAAGGCGAACGACCAGTTGCACCACCGTCAACTACAGGGGCAAAGCCTCTTATTAGTGACCAACAACGCAACGCTAATAAGAAGTCTTTCAGAAATTCTTCTGCTAAAGTAAAATCTATTTGGGTGCCCAAGAAGTCGATGAAGGCAAGCCCACAATCAAGACAAATTTGGGTGCCTAAGGCTTGCTTGATGGCACAAGTAGCTACGCTGAGGCCACAACTTAAACAGCATCACGCAGCGACGCATGCTGCCAGATTTCACTCGTTCTCGACACTCATGTACACACCAAAACCCAAGAACGTGCATGTAATCAATTGTATATGGGTCCCAAAAAGGCCTCGTTTTCAAACCACGACACCGAAAAAGCTCTGTAGAGACTCTCCGAAACCGAAAGCAAAGCCCATTCACTGCATTTGGCAGCCTAGGGCCTGTAATAAACCCCCCGACCCCAATTTGTAAATTCATAACCCACTTACTAACTGCAATAGTTTCCTAGGACAACACAATCACTAACTACACACACTGCCTTCATGCACTTACTAACCACTAACTCACCATCTACCTTATGTTAATGTTGTAACGGGGACAACAACGGATTTATTTTGTCCATTACAATGTTAACACTTGGTTCTATATTCTCACAGAACCAATCAGCAAACAGGGCCATGGCAGAAGCAGGTACCAGCTCTCAAGCCGGATCTGGTCCCCAGATCGTGGACATAGAAACACTTCTCCTTGAGCCACGTCTCACTGCAAGACCGCAAGAGCTTCAAGAAGTGCATGTGCTCCCCATACAGGATCCTCCTCAAGGACACACTTCTCAAGTAGGTAAGCATGCGCATTGGTTCAGTGATGTTGCTGGACCACTGGGCGATGGAACCTACTTCTGGGAAGCAGAATTGGAGTTCAATGGCAAATGGGGTCGATACCACTTTTTCACACGCGAATTTGAAAGCTACCAAAATGCCGAAGTCATGAGATCAGTTTGGGTCAAAGCGGGTGTGGAAAGTTACTTCAGGGCCCACATACCAAAGCCGGATTTTTTACGATGTTCATATCTGATCAGTACAATCACGCCAAGCAGGACCAAAGGAGGCGACAGCACCTTTGTGTTGCCATCACTGCTGCCGGGTAATGAGCTTAAAAGGTTCAAGCTGGATCTCAATCTGGTAAGAGAAGCATTGGGAATGTATGGCATGCACATCCCAACAGAAAAGGAAACCATGGTCCCAGGTCGCATGAAGCACAAGGATCTGAATAAGTTGAAGGATATGGTAGCAATGACACCTACCATTGCGCTTCACCTGCGAACCATCATGCAACACTTTGCGTTTCCCGCCCAAGAACGATTCACAATGCCCCCGAAAAAAATATGGTTCAGTTTATATCTAGCAGAAACCGAAAGCCTGCCCATCAATGTGCCACACTGGATCATAGACCAGATCCACCTAGCGCATCAAAGGTGGAACAAAAAACAGAAGAATGTGCTCCACGGGTGTTGTGCTTTGACCAGAATAATCTATAGATGCTTGGCTTATGACGTGCCTGTTCAGCGGGCACTCGTATGGTCCCGAGTCCAAGAATTCCAAAGAAGACTATCAACAGCAGGTCCCCCATCCAAGAAGATGAGGGGGGGAGTCCAACTACCCTGTGCCCAACCAAGGGGAGCTACCGCTACACCAGAAATCACTCCTCCCCAGACACGACGAGTTAGGCCATTCACGATCCGGCTACCACGACCAAGCACGGAGGGGCCTAATCTGGTGTTTCCACCCATTCCATCCGATTTGGAATTCCCACAGGGATTTACTCTTGAGGACCTCACGGATGAAGAAATTGCCAGATTAATCTATGACTCTAACCTCGAAGCGGAAGCAGCGCGAGCTCAGGAACCACGACCCAAAACAACATCGGCCCCCACCCAACCCCAAGTTGTAGAAGTCGATGTAGATGAACAAGAGGCAGGAGGAGACGAAGAAGAAGCCGACGAAGAACAACAGCAAGAATATGACGAACTCTCCGAGTTAGCAAGTGCCCCAGCATATTCGGCACAAATCAAGAGACTATATCGAACCATGCGACTGGTTCAGGAACAGCATAAGATGTCTCTAGAACAGGGCAAAAGACTCATGAACGACTTGCTAGCGGAGGAAGGTGTGGACGAGTTGTTCATTGAGTCCATGAACCTTCATGCCGACGCCGTGGGACTGGATGAGGCCATTCATGAGGCAGTGGCCTACATCCACAGGTTTGAAAAAAGAGTTCCCGTTCGTCCCAGGAGGTCCGGGAAGCAAATTCACATCAATACATCAGCACCAGGCGAGTCAGCGCAGGCAGAAGAATATCACGAAGCACCGTTGTCACCACCATCCCCACCTCACACTACACAATTCACTCCACCACAGGACACTAGCACCACCACATCCACTACCACTACCATTGTCATGGGCATCCCACTCTCTCCGGGAATCCATTACGGGGGAGTCACCATGCCCACCTTCACCACCCTGTTCACCGATGTCACATCCACTCCACCCACGATTCCCATCTACACCGTCACTCAAACAGTTGACACGATGGAAACCTCACCTGCCACAGCACCACTTCCTCCCCCCATGACACCTTCCTCACCTATACCCCCTCCACCCACATCTCCGACTACATCCACATCATTCACCCCTCCCATTCCCGCCCCCATTCCCCCTGCATCTTCACCCTTCCCAGCATTATTTAATGTAAATAACATATTCTTAGCATTAAACCAATGTGTATACCAGCTCCAGCATGAGTACAAAGCTTTGGACAACCGGTATCAGAGTCTGGAAACGCACCATCAAAACTTACAAAGACAATTTCTCACTCTACAAACAGAAAATGCAGAACTGAATCAACGCTACACGACGCTGGAGCAGGCTCACCAAACCTTATTGGCGGCCCCCCAACCATCGACAGAATCAGGTGCCAAACAACTAGAAGCTTTGCTCGAGGTATACCAAGCCGATAATCTCAAAGTCCGGCGTAACCTGGCACTTCTCAGAAAACACATGGCGGCCGCCCTAGAAGAAAACAAGCGGCTGCAGCAGCAAAATGAAGCAAATCTAGAAGCAGCAATGGAAGGCTCTCCACACGAAATTGATCCAGAGCAGTTTAAAGCTGTGCCCTCAGAGACAATGACGACAATCTTGGACAGCTATGCAGATCTATTAGAAGCTCATGATGACTTGGAAAGGGAACGTGATGCGCTGCGCAATCAACTCCAAGAGCAACAGACAGCACCCAAAGTCACAGAAACGACCACGACTTCAGAAGAAGTCATGGCATTGAAAGAGCAGGTGGCCGAATTACAGGCAAGATTACTCACACATGAAAGGCAACCCTCTCCAGTTGTCGAACCTGAACCCGAGGATTTGGTACCCATCGAGGTAGATGAGACGTATGAGGAACCTTACGTTCCTATGCCAATGCCAGGTGGTGAGCAAACCGCAGAAGGAATGGATACGTTAGAAATCGAAGTACCTGAGTGGCTCCAAACACTAGAGAAAACGGCATCAACTCATGAAGATCGAGTGGCAGTTCAGATCCAATCTATGGCAAAGATAGAGGACACTATTATTAAATCAGAATACTTCCGCAGCATGTCCCACCATAGATGGATCGGAACCAATGATGATCAATACGTGCCCTATTGTATACTCCTGGCGGACTACAATGCAGAAATCCAACATAGATGTGGCAAACCTCCAACGTTTGCTACACAATTTGGGCCAGATGACATCCCAGAGAGCGCTAAAAAAGGATCCATTCATCAACCCACTTGGAGGATCCGACTCCTCGAAACCTATCCGGAGATGGTTCGCACCTGGACGAATATGCCTCTTTTTATTAAATATAACCCTTGTTATGTTCCTGTACTCCGCAGACGTACATGGCCAGAGTTTACCATTGCAGTCAAGAATATCAAGGGATGCGCCAAATGGTTAAACTACGTCTATCTAGCACCCCCTCAAGGGCCTCCCACCGTCAATTACATGATCTCCACTATACGGCACTGGAGCATCCGATTAAAGAATACCCCTGATGTAATGGCCCAGATGTGCATGAAAATTTTTGAGTTAATGCTTATTACATTCAGGACATTCAAGAATATCAAGGACCCACACTTCTCAGGCGTCGGATTCCTTACAGGAAACCAAGATTTAGTTTATGACATGAGCACCACTCCTTCCATAGAGGTGATATACGCTTGGCACGCCAGAATAAAATACCTCCCAGCCTGCTTTAAACAAACATTCGAAGAGATGTTCATAACAGGGTTCTGGGAATACCACTCAGAAATATTTGTACCCAGACCCTCACATCTCCTCCATTTATTTGCTGTGGAGCGAACCATTCACTCAGAGCAGTTACGGGTGCCACATCCAGATGTCCCAGGGCCAGTCAATTGGGATGCATTGCTGACAGATCTAGCAAGGGGACTCAGGTTAGAAGAACACCACCTCGCCGCCGATGTTGTACAATACTACGTACAAAAAGCAGCTAGACAAGGGTCTGTCAGGGGCGACAGACGCGAGAGTGGGGGGGTGTTGGCAGTAGCCTTGGTACATCAGGAACTACAAGACGTGAAAGTCAAAGAAGGGAGTCAGAGCGAAGGGACAGCACGAGCAAACAGGGCAGTCAAAGAAGATCTGGCAAGTAGGCCAATATTTTTTCAAGACATTAATGCAAATCGGAGAGATGGACATGCAGGGAAGAAGAGCAAGTAGGGAGCTTGAAGATATGTATGGCAGATCACTAGAAGAAATCCCTACAACAACAGTGATTTTTATCACTAATAGTCATTGTAAATCTTATTTCACATTTTTGTAGCTCCATTTTGTGCAAGCCAAGGAGTCCTTGAGCTTGAGGAGCCTTAGATGTAGTTGCCTGCCAATTTTCATAATTTTTAGATCTCGTTTGGGCCCTCAAATAAGCCCCGGAACCTAATTTTTAACTAGGCCGGACACTAGGTCTGAACAGGGCCAAAGTTAGTCAAAAAACTATAAATAGAGCTAGAGAGCTCATTTTTGGGGGTTAGCTTCTTGTAGTTTGAGCTTGTATGAGAACTTTCTTGCAATAGAAGTAATTCCATTGTCTTACTCTCTTTGTTCTTACTGTGTGTGCGCGTGTGTGTGTATGTGTGTGCATGCTTGTGTGCTTCTCACCCACGCACTTGTGCTTCCACTTGCTCGTGGTCTTCATACCATCCTCACGTCTCCCTGGATTGACATTAAAGGAGGTGCTACTCATCGCTGAGCTACAGGGTGCCTCAAGTTTGGGCCAAGAGGACACCATTTCAGATTTCTGCAGGCATAGCAAACTAGCAAAATTCAGATGACCAAGGAGTGCATGCCAAAGCTTTGCATCTAACATAGCCTGAGAATCATGTATTGCACATGCTGAATCATCCATAGATTTTTCATAGTCTATGAACTTATATAGCCCACGACATAAAAGTCCAGAAGCAATAATCATGTCGCCATTTAACATATCATGAACTGTACATCTGTCATTAACAAATTTCAAAACCAAGCTAATCTTGGCTAATGCAAAAACAGACAACATATCTTTCTTGATCCCTCGCACAAATAAAGCATTTGACAAAGTGAAAGAACTACCATCAACAGTAGTTCGAATGATCTTATCAACTCCCACCATAGGATAAGAGGAGTTATTGGCACATGTGACAGTATTCCCTGTAGGGGCAGGCTCGAGTGAAGTGAAGAAATTATGCTGCAAGGTAATATGTTCGTTTGCCCCACTATCAAAGTACCAAACATCTGAATCTACTACATACATAAACTATTCAGGAAAAGATGGTCAAAACTGCAAACAATAGTAAACACCCATTCTTCATTCTGCACAAGATTAGCAGACTCTTTTTGGTGTAGAGGCCTTTGCAAAACCATTCCAACTTCTTTTTTCTTTGCCTCTTTTGTAGCCAATTTTGGGCAGCTCTTTATAACATGATC
Organism: Ceratopteris richardii; assembly: GCA_020310875.1. NCBI lineage: Eukaryota > Viridiplantae > Streptophyta > Polypodiopsida > Polypodiales > Pteridaceae > Ceratopteris > Ceratopteris richardii. The sequence goes on from MU260056.1 coordinate 65,467, forward strand.
GTTTCCTTTATAGTACTTATAAAAGAATTTCTACTTTTCTGATTTCTTCTCATCTTTGTCTTCATTCTTCGAATATGCAGCATTTGCAGATTTCTGCTTACTAGTAGATGAGCTCCATTTATCTTCGCCCTTCTGACTAGTCAAGAAAGTTTGATCTGCAACATGCATAATGGACCTATTCTGCCTAGACTGATCTTCTTGCAACAAAACAAAGACTAACTCCTCAAATGACAAGGCATTTGGATTGCTTTTCATCATCAAACGAAGAGTAGAAGCAAAACTCTGATATGAATCAGGAAGACCATACAAAACGGTCTGCACAAGTGAGCCATATGGTATAACTTCATCTCTAGAAATCAATTGTTCCTATCAGAAAACTATCCATAGAATCACCTTCATTCATGTGCTCACTCTCTAGCTGTCTTTGGAGGTAAGCAACACGAGCCTCTTTCATTGCCTAGTACAATGTGATAAGTGTATCCCAAGCATCCATAGTTGTTCTACAAGAGCGAATGTGAGGAATAATGGCACGTTTGACAGACAAGGCTATCAACGCATGTGCCTGAGCATCTCTACCATCCCAACGAATTTGCTCTATAATAGGTGTAGTAGAAACCGAAGCACGAACAAGAATCTTAAGAGTATCAACATATTCAACGCAATCTGCATCAACTTCAATACCTGTATTTGCAAGTGTAATAAGACATTTTTCAACACCCTGCACAATGTTCCACAATCCTTTTGCAACCAATACATGTCGCATCATATAAGCCCAGAATGGGTAATTGATACCCTCCAACTTATCCTCAACAACCAACATATGAAATGCATCACTACTTTCAACCATGGCCACTGAGTAAAATACCCTGATTTAGAAAAATGATTGTATCTGAAAAAGTTGAACAAAACTACCCTAACAAGTTCTGCTAAACTTGTAGCAGACTACGAGATGCTTATACTCGCGAACCGAAACCTGTATATATCTTTGGAACAAAAAGACCAAATAGCTTGCACAAGTGCTATGATAGTGCGTTTAGAGGCCGAAACGAGCTCACTTCGTGATTTCGGCACCATAAACTAAAGCCATTTTAATCTCTTATTCACCTTGAATATGCTCACCAAATTTCGTGCGACTTTGAGACTGACCAGAGGGATGTTGACAACACCCTAGATGAAGCAGCGACTTTCTCTGATACCAATTGTTGGAGTTAGACGTCTGTGGAAGCACGCAAACAACACAAGGAAGAAGAAGAAGCCTGGAGTAGAACACACAATACTCAATGTATTACCACTAGAATGTAGAAAGATAAGTAACCCGTTAGGGCTATATGCATATATACAAGTCGAGGAGAAAAAACCTCCTAAAAGAGGGAAAAAGTGCTCAGTGGTCCTAGTGTGTTCACACACATATCACTACCTAAATATATCAACAATGTGCCCATTTTACACGTTGATATATTTTCAACATAACCATGAATTGTTAACAGAGGATACAAACTTCAGACTTTGAATTTAGTGGATAGATTCATGAATGTGTACAAAAGTCATCTATAAAATCCATGAGGCATATATAATTTCCAAAAAATGATGTTTGTATAGGACCATAAATATCACTATGAACAAGTTGAAGGTTATGCTAATCCCTTAGTGTACCATCTTTGGGGAGGGAGGAATGAAAGATCTCACCAAAATGCAACACTTGCATATATGTTTAGATGATGTCTTAAATATAGGAAAACATGACACCATATCAAGTTTTTGTAGAGATCAAGACCTAGAGAAATTTAGATGGACGAAACATGCATGTCACAATTTCGCATATGAAATTGGGTACACAATCATCTATATAATTGCTTTTGGAGCTTATACAATCCATAACATAACATATCCCATGATTTTGTCACCATTAAAGAGATCATGAACTATACATCTACTATGAGTGAATTTTACTATCAATCTTGGCTAGTATTGGCATTGATAATAGATTCTTCTTGACCTTGGGACATGTAAAGCATATGCCAATGTGAATGTGATGCCATTAGCAATAATAAGGAGAAAATTTTCCAACTCCCATGATAGACTAGGAGTTGCTTGTACATAGTATTCCCATTAGAGGGAAGCTCAACTCAAGTGAAGTAAGTCCATTAAGGGTTTATATATTTAGTTGCACCACCATCAAATTATAAAACATATGAGGCCACAACATTCATATAGTGAGCATGAGATGACAAATCAAAGCCGCATTGTGAATTACATGCCCATTGCTCATTTTGCACTTGGTTACCAAAGTCGCTTTTAGAAATACAAGTATTTGAACCACTCGTGCCTTTTCCATTGTAATCAACAAATTTAATATAGTTATTTATAACATGATCATTTTCCTTACAATACTTCCAAAACTATTTCCACTTATCTAGTCAATTCTCATGTGAGACTTGGAAAGCGAATGTGTGTGTCCTATATTGGATATTTTATTTTAGACCATGCATAAAATTTTCTCTTTGCTCCTCAAGCTTGCATGCACATTACTTGCCATCGTTCTCTCTTTCTTCATGGAAAATAATGATGGATACCATTTTTGATTGATCAATAATAAAACACTTTCTTCATGGAAAATAATGATGAATACCATTTTAGAGTGATCAATAATAAAGCACCTTATCACACTTTGTTAGTCATAGTTTATAGATGCAATATCCAAGTGATGTGTTTTCAATTGCAAAGAAAGTTTTTATTTTCTTAGATGCCAAAAGCACATGGCTTCTCTTAGAAACAATCTTTTATATAACCTAGAAAGTGATTCTTCTATCCTCGTACAATATTTTTAAGTTGATTAAGAAGTATCTCTACCATCACTAAACTACGTTTTTTCCATAACTACTTTGAAAAGTTTTCCTACTTCAAACGTTATCTTTGCACTTGATCAAGCATCCATGAAAACTACTTTTCTTGAGTTATGCATCAAATTTCTTTGGAGATGCTTGTTTATGGTTTATAAATATTTGTAGCCCCATCATAAGTGCATGCACAATTTTTTTGGTACAAAGATTGTCATTAATAGGTTCATACTTATGCAAAAATAATCAATTTCCTTATAAATAGTAAGGTTTTAGGTTTTGGTAAAGGTTTAATACAAATATCAAAGTAGGAGCAAAACGTTTTGCTTGCTCATTCCCAATCGAAATTACTGATTTTGTATGATTATATATTATTCACACGAACACTTATGAATTGTTGTGAATCTTCAAGAAGTATTCAAGGAATCTAGGTAAACCTTATATATGATTTATTTATATGTTGAACTTTGTCCTTAACATGAAAAATAGTAAGCATCTCACAAACCAATTGGATTGGTTTAGGAAATCGAGCAAAATTCTAAGAATGATTAACTTAAGAAAAGGGCAAGTTCCTTACAAAAGGTCACATGAACAAACAACGGTAAGCTCGTGCAAAATTATAAATTAAGATAAAGGCAAATTAATGGCTGGACTATTTGTTAAGAGATGAAAGACCTAAGGCACCTATCTCTTCAAGAATAGGTAATATTACTCATGCAATTGAGTTATATACATTTCTTCACAAAATAGTTGATTCTCATCGTTTTTTTGATCATTGTATTTTGCATTCTAGTCAAACTAAATAAGTTCACATCATTTTTGTCAATCTAGTAGTGCTACTTTGCACACCATTAATTTTTATTTAGAAAGTTTCATTTTAGAATTTAGAAGTGATGGAATGACTTCAAAATTTTGATTTGATGGCCAATCGCATGTTGGTTTAATTAGAAACCCACATAATATTAGAAAGTTTGGAAACTAGTAATTTGGAAGTCATGGGGAACTCTTAAAAATTACAACATCTACTTCAAATCCACTAGTTTATAAAGAACCATTGTATGATTCTATGTTTTCTTTTATTATTAGTGGATGTGATGAAACGCTCTCCTGTCTCTCTACTTAAGAATTAAGAATGAAAATAGATCCTAGATTGGATTGATCTTCATTATCAAAACAAACAAGGCAAGCCCACAAGCCAAATATTAAACAAAAAAAAGGTAACCTAGACACACAAAAAGAGAAGGTTTGCATAAAACAAGCTAGGCATGTATGTAGGTCAAAAGAAGAATGATGTACATAGACAAAAAGACAATGTCCACATGAAAGTAAGAGGAAACTCTTTTGACCAAGTTCTTGGGTGAGGAATGGCTAAGATTGCACATCCGTTCTTTGGGGTAAAAAAAAACTACACAAAAACTAAGCTCAAAAGGAAACTCAATCTTGAAGTTTCTTTTCGAGGACGCCTTTGGTAATCGACCAAGTACATCAAATCCACTTAATGGTCAAGTTAACTTTATTCACACATTTATAAAATTAAAGAGGGTTAAAATACGTCTATTGGAAGTTCAAAAAAAAAGGATGTGAATACTAAGTCTACTAGTACTTATGAAAGATTCTAGCTCAGAGCCGTCAATGATGAGTCTATTGATAAAGATAAGATATTGTTATCTATCTATCTACTAAAGCAAACAGGTCTATTACATCATGGAAAGGTTTGCATCATGGATGCTCATGACTATAAAACAAAGCAGCATGAACGATAACAATATTGTCACTATTTGGATATTCAAACTAAAAAGATTGACCAAATTTTAGAGGATTTGTTAAGTGCATAAATGTTAGAGTTGATAGATTGGAATGAATGTTTCCATAATATATATGAGGATGGTTAGTACACTTTCTTCTCAAAAATGTTCTGGCATACATCCTTGAACTCTTCCTCTCATAGAATGCCACAAAACTATTCCAGAATCATCTTCTAATAATCATTATAAATTTAAAAAAAGATAGGAATAAGATTTTCTAGTTTTAAAGACATGAAAACGATGGTGGTAGTTACACATATACTTCATTCAACTTTATTGCATCTTTACAATGCATATATGATTCATATCCATTGCGTGGACTAAAGTACTTAATTGACCTATAAATAAAAAATTAAAACTAAATAAAAAATCAAGCAAGGGCCAATATCAGCAAATTGATGATAGGGCCAAACCTCAAGTTCCAAATTCATAAGATGCAATCCAAGAGTTAATTGACACAATATATTTTGGAGATTATACTAAATAGGAGACTTCCATATAGCAATAACTCACTCCAAAGCATTTATAATCTTGAGAAGGGTATCGAATCTATTGAGAATAGTGATATTTAGAAGAGGATGACAAATTTTTAGACAAGTCCTAGATGTAGAAGTAGTGGGTTACTCTAAGGTTCATAAAGAGATGGTGAAATGAGTGTGCATGAGGCCTATACATTTTCACTAAAGTATTCTAGAGATCATCTACCTAGGGAACAAAGAGATATATAGGATGGGAGGTAAGAAGCAAACACTATTTATGATCCACTACTTGGTCTAGGTCTTGTGTTTATATCTTTCCTCTCATTGTGCAACATTTATAGATTTCTACTTAGTAAAGCAAAAGCCATCATTATCCTTGTTCGTTCAAACAAGCAAAGAAATTATGATCCGGAACATCCATAATGGATATGTTTTACCTAAATTGATCTTCTTGCAACAAACAAGAACTCTTCAAATGTTGAAGCATTGAGATTGCTTTTCATCATCATCATCAAAGAGTGGAAGCCCATAGAGAATAGTTTGCATGATTGATTTCCCTAGCAAAGTTTCATCTATGACAATTGGTGTTTCTTTCAAATCTTTGATCTTTGTAAAACAAATGTCCATAGTCATTTTCATTCATACACTCTCCAAATATTTTAGAAGATAAAGTGCACAGCCTTATTTTTTGTCAGCTACAATGTGTGAGAAGCATATCCCAACCATTGTTAGCAATATTGCATAAGCAAAAACAAGGGATTATGGTATGATTGGTATACAAACAAATCAAGCCATCTACATATGCATATCAACCATTCCATTGAAGTTGCTCTATAGTGGTTGGATATGCAATTGATGTACTCACATAATCGAAATAGTTGCAAGGAAATTGGAAATATGCACCCCAAAAATGAAACATGAAATGCACCAGAACTGAAATGAAACCTATAACATCCTCATCCGCTACATTTTGAATGTTTTCATTATAACATATTATATTTCAACACCCTACACAATTTTCTACAATCCCTTTGCAACTAATATATGGAGTATGATGTATGCCCACAATGGTAATTGAAACAACCATGGTTAATGACTACCTTAATGGAAAAAGAGTATCATGTATGCCCACAATGATAATAGAAACAACCATGGTTAATGACTCTACCTTGATGGAAAAAGTTGATTGTTTCTTAAAAACGTTGAACAAAAGTACCTAAACCCTACGATATTTATAGCCAACTTTAAAGCGCTTATATTAAAAAACAAAACTTGACACAAAAGGACGAAATCGCTTGACCAATTGCTACGGTAGTGGACTTGGAGACCGAAGTAAGCTAAGATGGAATTTCGAGGTCCAAAAAGCTCTTCAGGTTGTTTTGTAGTATACATCGCCCTGACAATGCTCACACAGTTTCGTCGCCATGCAAGAAAGATTCACAAAAGTTCGCAACACCCTCCGCTGAACGTTACGGGGGCTTACGGCGGCTTGGTAACAAATTTGAAACACGCTGCCTTGGATGTTGTGATCCTATTGCTAACAACGATGATAGGTAAGAAGGTAGGTAGGTATGTATGTATAGACACACACATTCGCATGAAGTACCACAATTATCTCCTTTGAAACAAGTACTCATTCCTTTCCTGCACGTACATAAAGATCACTTCACACTTAACATTAAAGACTGGGTTTGTGAAAGTATACAAATGTTTCCCAATTTAATAAATTGCGGGAACAAAAATCACTAATTCCTTAACCTGCAGCTTTAAGCTTGCTCTACTCCACCTAGCTTTGTGTGAGAGCAAAATGAATATGCAAACCTCATGAGGTAGTGTTTTTTTTTCCCGCCTCAATTATATTAGCTTTTTGCAGTTTCTCAAGCCCCATTTGGGGATGATGACAGCTGTGTTGTTGACATCAATGAGACGTTGGAGAAGAACTGTACCGAGTAGGAATGCGTAGTGATTTGGACCAGTAATCCAAAGAAAATCTATATCTTTCATTTTCTTGTTGTAAATGTAAGCCAGATTCTGAAACAAAAGAGAATAAAAAATCATAAATGACGAATAATATCAGTAGCCTTATTGAGAAAATTTCCATTCCTTACGTGAATTACAAATGTCAAGAGTGGATCCATAAAAATATATGAAGCAAATGAGCAAGAGCATTGCCAAAAAACGCTTCTGCTCTGACTTAGTTATTCGCTTGAACTTTTGCTCCAGCCGTAGAATCAAGGCTTCTCAGTGACATTAAAAAATATATGCAGGTCAACTTACAGAATACTGCTTACGCAGGACGGCGCTTTCTTTGGTATAAAACATACCCAACAAATGCGGACATGAAAAACGTCCACAACACCTGTAATGTCAAAACGTGTCTTAGGTTGACCACATCTCACTCATCACATTAAGTTGATTACTGTTCACGGCTAAAAACATACACTATTAAGTATATGCCATCGATTCCATCTTTCCAGCTTCTTAACACGTACTTGAAGCTCCTCGATAAGAACCTCTAGTGGAACAATCGGGGTTGTTACACCGTCAGATGCAGAGCTCCCAGCCTTCAGAAAGTAAGGATCGTTGTCAACATTCAGCTACATATACCTCAAGTCAGAATTAACAAATATAAACTGCAAGATTATCTGTGCATAACGTTGATGGATGACCTGCAATTGGACAAAGTCGATCCATTTTCTCAAATCTGCTGCTTCTTGGTCATGAATGCCAGTGAAACCTTCTAGTCGTGCGAATCTATTGCCGAGAACAATCTCAATATAAGGCTGAAAGGGATGCACTGAGTCAGTTTCAGACAATACATAGAATTGTTAGTACACAAAATTTTATTCGCGTTCAAATGAAGGGCTTTAAAACCGGATAATTAGATAGTCGCACCATGTCAGAAATGAACCATGAGAAACAAAGGAAGCCAATCACATAACTTATTCAACATTTCACTATACATGATTCATGATTATCTATGTCAGCCCGCTTGAATATGATACTTCAATGGGCAATCCTCATAAACGATTACATTTTGATTATGAGAACCAAAAGCATAAACCATGAACTGGTTCAGAACCTTCGACGAAAACAGAAAAACCAAATTGCGCAGTAACAGCCTAGTTTGCTCTGGACGTCTGGCAGAAAAAAATTAAAATATCGAGGATACGTGAAAAAATAAAAATAATTTTGGAGATAGAGGTCCCCAATGACTCTTTTTATACGCCTCCTATTAAAGACTGTGCACCTCCTAGTAAAGAGTCTTTTGCCATTTTTTCATCTGGACAGTTCTGAAAAAGTGTATCTTGGCAATAGGAGTTAGGTGTGAACAAGCCATTGGCCATAAGGAATCAAAAATATACAAGTGCCTATATCTCCCGAACTTGGGAGCAACAAGTATAAAAAAAATATGTCAAGAAAGGTCACACAGAAAGCTGTCACTTTTCATGGGCCAAAATGTTAGGAAGAGTTGTCCTTTGGACCTTTAAACCCTTCACTGAAAACTCCACGGATGTTGGAAAAGCAACCTTCCACAAGAGGATTGCACATAATATTTCAGATTTGATCACTTTTAGACGAAGTCAACCATGCTCAAAGCAAGGTCAAAGGAGGTCAAAATTGGTCAGATTTTTGAAGAATTTTTTATTTCAGATATGTAAAGTGCTATTCAAGAGCTATAGAATGATAAATCATACGCTGAAAATGGAGCACATTTAGGGTCCAAAAGTCAAACCCTAAAATCAGGAAAAAAGTCAAAAGCAAGTTTCAGAAGCCAAAAGCAATATATTTAATATATTACAATTACAACATCAAAACAATGTAAAACATACCAAAAAAATTATATTTAAAAAAAAAAAAAAAAAAAAAAAAAAAAAAACGCTTTCCCCAAAAATCCGATTGCTTTCCATCGTGATTTTTGGGACTAGCTTCTTTGAGCATTTTTTATGCTTTTCAACTTTGCTTTTCAAGTGGGATCAACTTGAAGGAGATATCTTCACTTTATGGAGATTGTGAAGTTATGACGATATATTGCAAATTTGTGCATTTAGATGCAAACTTTATGCTTCTTTGTAACATTCATGTACTTCATATTTTACAATGTATGGCATATATGTGGAGCTTTGCTCCATCTCTCTATGACCTCCATGACAACATGCAATGATGGGCACCCACAAGGTAAGCCGTATTTTTGCCATGACCATCAAAGTTTGTGTTTGGCTATTGGTACCTTCATTCTCTTGATGAAGGATACTCAGATAGTAAACATAGTTCTAGTCCACATGTGCAGGACATAGGAGTTCATCAATGTTTTTTGATACTGCAGCATCAAATGATCTATTTTCTTTATTGAGACATGAGCTTTCTACTTGATGGATGCCTTTGGGCCATATAGATATGTGCACTAGATACTAGAGTCTAGGAGATTCTAGCTATTGTAAGGGTACAAAACTAGTAGACAGATATTCCTATGCCAATCCGACATCCGTTATCAAGTATGCCGAGGTGGACTTATGAGGTACCTTAGAGAGGATATGAATAGAGGATGACCATTACCCTTGGATTTGTGAGGTGTGCACTCTTTGATTCCATTGAGAACTAGACTATGTGCATCTTTCTCTCAGGGGGGGGGACTCCTATATGATTGCCATCTTTGGGATCAGTTAGTCTAGGATAGTATTTCTGACTCGATAATCATGGGTCTTCGGTACCTAGATGCTTGGTGACAAGGAGGGAAAGATGGTAGACATTCCAATATTACTTGATTGCTTCTTGAATAGGAAGAGAAACGCGCACATTAGGAAGAGGATATGCCAACTGCTAAGCCTCATCATTACCTGGTGCACTTTGACCCAAGTACGCTGGTATTTGTTCATCACTACAAGATGGGGGACCTTCTATATGAAGTCCCCATTAATACATGTGGTACCATGTCAGCATGAGCTAGGCACAAGGTACATGTGTATATTCGAGATACCCATATGTGGTATCTGCATAGATATATGTTGGAAAACAATGTCATTTAACCTAATTTCTAGCAAACCCTAGTTCTGAGACGATCGAATTTGCTCAAAGCAAATCACAAAAAATTATTGGATAATCTCAGAGTACTTATCAAGAACTTTCTATTGATATACAGCACTTGACTAAATGAGACTTAAATCCCCTCCAAATGTCGAACCTAATTTCAATCAAAAAGATGCTTTTCATCATATTTTAATGAATGGCCAGTATCTAAAGATAAAAAAGCAAGTTAATCGATGGCTATGATTGTTTAAGACAAAAGCCATCAGTTAAAGTCAAATTCGACTTTTCAAACGCAAAAAAAATTTCAGCACGAATCCTGCAAGTGTGCTTTTCTTGCTTTTTTGACACCTTTTTGTGGCTCAGCCTATTTTATATGAAGAGCCTACATGAGGCACACGCAGATTATCAATCATCATCAGTTTTTGAAACTTCTCAAGCTCTACAGTTAGGGTTTCCAATCAAGGACAGTTTTGGAGGTTTTCTGTGATAATTTTTGCAGATTTGGAGTTCTTGCTAGTTGATTCTTTGAGTAGCTGATATTTTCTGATTTTTCTTCCATGGTTGCTGCTGTACCAGGTTTTACCTCATACTTCAACTGTTCGAGAAGACTTAGCTGCTGCTTACACATCAGAGAAGGTTCTATTCTATTTGGCTGCTACTGGACTGCCATTTAGAGTCATCTACTTCCATACTTGAACATACACACACACTCTTCACACTCCAAGGCACTCTTCTTATTCTTTGTCCCTAGAACCCTATAATTTCCAGCTTTATTCAACTTTGTAACTATTCTAGACAGTTCATTAAGCACTTCTATTTTTGAGAAGTCCATTTAAACTGCTCTTTACATCTCTTGTTACTTATCCATTCTCTGTGTCATCTCATCTATTTTATTTGGTTCAAGAAGTGTATGCGGTAAGGTTTAAGTGTTGGAAAACTTTTGGTTACCTATGATTAATATTTGGACCTATCTCACTTTGAACATTTGGTATCAGATCCTTGTGCATATACACAACTTGTTCCCAAGATAAGTGACCATACAGATAGATTTGAACAAGAAGACAAGCTTGATGGACTGTCCAATTATCCAATGTGGAGTTTAATGATGATGAATAGTTTAGTTTCCAGGGACTTGTGGAATATTGTCAATGGCAAGTATCCAAGGCCAGGACAAGCTACAGACGATGTTGCATTCTATTTAAAGCAACCAGCTGTTTCGATTTCTGCTCAAGAGGTGATTGAAGAGGAAGAAGAGGAAGAGGTCATCTGATCATTCAGAGTCACACATACTATCAACTTACTTCCTATAGAAGGGCAGTCCAAATGGGATTCTAGAGATGCACAAGCACTCTCATCTACTGCTATCGGAGTGAAGTGTCATATCATTCCTCGTATCAGGTCGTGCAAAACCTCACCTCACGCTTGGTTGGAGTTGGAGAATATCTATCAATGCAAAAGGCTGCAAGGAAGGCTCATCTCAGGAGACAATTAGCCACCACACGCATGAAACTTGGAGCATCACTTCAATCTCATATTCTAAAGCTTAAGGACATTAGTGATCAACCTCTCAATGTTGGAGTTAACATCTCTAATGGGGAACACTCGTATCAATTCACTAGCATCCACATATCGTTTCGATGGTGGAGAAAGTGCGGCGGAAGCCTCCTTGGCCTGGTGCTCTGATCCCAGCTTCCTCAGCGCGTGTACTAAGCTCTGCCTCTAGTACTACCCCATAGATCTTGGCCAGGATGTGGCCTATTATAATAGTCTTGTAGTTCCCCTGGGTCCATCATATCACCAGATGTGTGGATAGGCGCAACGATATGCATAGTTCACGAGTCAGGTAACCCCTGAACCAAAGCAAGGTTGAAGAGGTGGGCTACCATGTGGCAAACTACATCGATTGCCTATATAAAGTGCTCGCCCTGTAGTCCCGTGTGGTCCGCTCTGCAACCTATGGATGGCCTGTCGTACCATGCTTGCCGTGAATAGGGTGGATATCACAGGACGCGGTATGGGAGGAATCGGCAATGGGGCCTGTCCGGGGATGTCATATAACCTATGGGCATAGGTGTGTCAAGTCTGAGGATCTACTATGGGTGTAGGTGGGAGTGGCTCACGTAGGGCCCTCCACGCGCTCGCGCAATCCCTACTCATGAGAAAGTCAAACAGCTCTGCCTCCTGTCGCTCCTCGAAAGCTCACCGCTTCCAACGTATGAGAGCTCGCATTTGTGGTCGTGCCTCCTCCTTTGTGATTCATCCCAAGATACTCCGTGCTCTGAGGTGTCGGTAAAGTCGTCTACACTCCTCATCATACCATCTACTCTAGGGTGTATGCCCCAGCCATGTCGAAGGTGCGATGCTGTGGATGGTGTATGGAAAGCTGAGAGTAGCGGATGTGTGGAGGATCGAGGAGAAGTGGGCGGTGATGGGGCAGAGGGATCAAGGGAGTAGATGCCCTCTCGAACATGTGAGCTATAGATGTGTGTTAGCTCATGTCTAAAGTGAATGGTGGTATGGGCATGTGGCGGTATGGTGGCGGGGTGGGGTATGCATGATGAGCCGTGTATGGATAGGGCGAGATATGTGTGATCAGCTCCAATCGGTATGGGTTGGATGGTGAATGAGGTGATGAAATGTGTCACCTCCACAAGTCCGATAACATAGTCTACCACACTGTCTCCATCCGGTGTCGTGGGTAGGATGCAGGTCAGACCACCCGAGGTGGGCCAGGTTGCCATCCCATTATAGATAATGAAACTATGTGCTGCTCCCATCTGGAGTAGGTGTCGACCGTATGAGGTGGGTGTGGCAGCGTCAACTGAGGCTCTCAGTGTAGACACGTCCTCCATCGTGCGGAGCATCTCATGTCGTCAAAGTCATTGATATCATATTGGTGGCTCTGAGTGCACGCATTGAAGTCTCCTACAAGACTTATATCATATTGGTGGCTCTGAGTGCAGGCATTGAAGTCTCCTCGTGTACTCCATAATGGTGTCACTGAAGAAGTCATATGGTGACGGGGTGTCTAGTCCCTCCCCCTATGAGGGCTGCTCGGGGATATGTGTGAAGCACGAGCCGATGGGTGCAATATAGCATACAGCAAAATACGCTGCTCTCTCCTCTCATAGCTGGAGGCGTATCCACCCTATGAGACCAGAAACTTACAGGGCTGGTGGATCTAATACAAAGTCCGATACAAAATCTATGTATGCTGAACAACTACTCTAAAACTTAGTCTCATAGTGAAAAAGATAAAGCAGCGAGGGAGGGAATATAGTCTACAGACTCTCTAAATGATACCGTGATGACTAGAGGCTTGAGTGATACGATGAAGGGGTATAATCTCATGAGGTATAAGCATAAACCAACATCCGCCAAGGAAAGATCAAAGCGTAGGCAGTTGGACAAGTGATGCACGGCGGTGTTGGAGCTCCACTAGTAAACGACCTAGAGGGCGCGCTGGTCCTCTGTCCCCAATAAAGCCCTGATCTCTTTGGCCCCCTGAAGAGCTGTGGGTAGCGGTCTCTGATGTCCTCATATGCCTAGCATCTACATGTGTAGTGCTCCTTGTCCTCCACCTCCTCTCGGCATATCTTGCATAATCTCTCGTCCCTCGGGGTATTGTGTCCTTCGCCCAACCTCAATCTCGAGCTGGTGTGATGATACTCTGAGCTGCCCAATGGCCACTCTCTCAGCTGGTGCCATGCATGTATCCATGTATCATGGTCTCTGAATGAAACCATCCGCTGTCACAGTCAGGAAGTGCTCTCCGTAGTGTTGCCTCTTTGTGGGAAGAGGCTCCCCTGGTGCTATCCATGTCTCCCTGACGTGTATCTGTAGTAGGTCCTGACGGATGATCCTATTCCTCTCCGAACGAGAGAGGATAATGTGGGGGGAAGTGAGGTCATACTGAAAAGGTAATGCTCATGCCATGGTCTGCTAACCATCGGTAGGTCTGTGCATACCATACTCTCTCATGCCCTGTCTCTGCCAAATGTCTAGAGCTCTCAAATGCAAGTCTGGTGAGTCGGCTGGTGGGGAGCTCTCTGACTCTGAGAATAAAGGTCACCAACTGGAAGAGGGCCTCCACTAGCATCGGTGGTGTGCCAAGCTCATCTCGTATAATGTCATGTGGAACGGAGGGCTTGCTGCGCAGCAAGCGTGAGATCATGGTGACCTAGGGCCTCTCAATCCGCGTTCACATCGCCTCCGTTATTCCCACATGTATTGATGTGATCCCAAAGCTCCTTTTATACAAATGAGTGGGTCTATTTATCTTTACAGAAACTTCTAAAGAAATGTTCAAGGGTCTCCATAGTATCTTTTACAAAAAGATCTAGTGGAAAATTCTAAATACTTTTATAAAATATCTTATAGACAAGATCCCCGTTTTCAAATACATTTGCATCTTCTTCTTTTTAAAAAACTTCAACCTAAGAAATTTTGACACTTCAAAAGTAAAGTAAGGGTATCCTAAAAAATTTAAGCCTATGGTTCCAAAAGTAAAGTCCTAGTGTTATTAAAAAAACAAAAAATGAGGGAAACCTAGCATCCATTTTTCAAGTGTCCTTGTAAAGATACAACAAAAATTGAAGGTGAGAATTAGACTCAGTAACAAATTCAAAGTCATAATACATGAAGGTAATAATACAACAAACTCATTGATGAGGTGTAATCTGATCTATTAACCCATTTATTCTGCAGATTGATGAGAAAGGGAGGGGGAGGGCAAAGAAAAACAGTAGTAGTAATTGTCTCTTGAATATAAATAAAATTTCAAAAGATGCACCATGGTGGTATAAGTTCCTTCCAAGCTAAGTGCTATGCCTGAGGCTGCAACAGCTTCTTTATCTGGACCCTTTATTTGTAAAAAAGGGGTTTCAATGTGCTTTAACTCGTCCACTTCGATTATTAACTGCATCAAGATGCAAGATGTCATCAATATTGCTGTACTCTCTCATACCTCACCAAAAGCATTCCCATAATCCAACCTTTTCATCTTGGTATATTGTGGCTTTAGCCTCAAGGTATGCTGTGGCTTGATATCTGCACTAAGTAAATTAGCTATCATCACTCAGTGTACTCGAACATTCTCAACTGTTTTTCAACTTAACCATAAAGCTCAGCACCATAAATCAACTCTTTAGAACAAACAGGAGATCAAGTAACCTACAGAAGAGATACTGCCAGAACAAAGACAGAGAAAGGAGAGGGGGGGAGGAAAAAAAATGAGAGAAGGGGGGATAGAGGAGGGCGGGAAAAGGAAACAAAAGAAGAGAAGAAAGGGAGCCAGGGTTCTTTATCAAGTAAATCCTGCCTGTCTTATTGCGGCATTCCAATTACATCTTTCAAAATAGGTTCCATTGACTCCATGTAACATCCCAATGCTTGAAAGGTGTACAATCAGTAAGGAATGAAAATTGCTGTATGATAGATATCTTTTTATAGCTGCTGGTTCAAGATTCTCTCTTCTGAAGCTTTCATTGCACATAATCAAGTCATGATTTAAACTTTTCTAACTTAAAAGACAAAAGAAACTATACGGTTACCAATGGCAAATGTGCACACACATACATACACGCACGCACGCACAACACATGCACATGCATAAATACAAAGACTTGCCCACGCATATGCACATGTGCACACATTCACGCGGAAACACACACACACACACACACACCCCGTGCGCGTGTGTGTGTGTGTGTGTGTGTGTGTGTGTGTGTGTGTGTGTGTGTGTGTGCGCGCGCCCCCCCCCCCCCCCCCCCCCCGCGGGGGAGGGGGGAGCTTCCCTAAAGTTCAAATAATCTCTGATTAAGGAAAGTGAAAGCTCAAACACTTACCCAAGTTTCAGAAGACCAGCAACTGTGCGGACACTGATATCGAAATCCACCTTAGGTTGTATGATAAAATTGCCTTCTCTGATTGGCTGTCCATGATCAAGACACTTAGTAATCTGCTTGTAAGATAAGTTTCACAGCACAAGAAAAGATGTTCACCTCCCGAATCAAGAGAGCGAAGCGACCTTCACAATTTCGTACACGTATGCAATTGCTCTCTGTGAAAAATCCATCAGAGGGAACATCTGGTAACTGTAAATAAATATCAGTGAACTGTAGAACTGTTGTAGATACTTGCTCTGGATCCAAGACTTCAGCTATATTCTTGACAGACACCTGAAAAGATGTGAATAAAAGCTTCAGGGTCCAGCTTGTCCACTTGAATTGGAATATAATGAAAAATTTTGAATAGAAAAAATAAAGCAAAGTGTATTCATTCATTTTACAGAGACTGAAAAGGGCAACAGAAACGTGTAATAACTAGGCAGTAATTTCATACCATTTGTTCATATATTGAGCTAAATTTTGACTTAAAAAGGTGTATACATACACCTGCTTAACTAGGACCACAAGTGGTATGAGAATCACACTGTCGAGGAGCTGCCTTAGCAGGAGTAATGTGCCTTTCCACAATAAAGGAGGTTTTGGAGGAAAATGAAACCATTCCAGAATTAGAGATTATTAGAAATTAGGAGACTACACTAAAAATCTTTAAGGTTCTCTCAAATTAAATCCAGTTTATATCCCTGAAAGGCCATACCTCACTGAGGTGTACAATTACAGGTGGATTCAGAAACGGCTTCTCTAACTGGGAACTATCTTCCAACCAGACCCCTAGGCCTTGAGGAGGAGATATACTTAAAAGAACCATACAAACTTGCTCTAAAATCTTCCAGTTGTTATATGCACGTACATTATCTTCCAAATGTATCTGAGCTATGGATGAAAGATAGCCATGTGTTTCACATGCCCCTAAGATGGAATCGAATGATTCTGTGAGCCATGAGATGATACACCGAATTTGGCCTGCATGCTGGTGATGTATTGTAATTTCCAGCACATATCCTGAATAGCATGAACGTCATTTTGTATGATGTCCTAGCCAGTCAGTGAGATCCTTGTGAACACTAGATTTATAGATAGCTAGATAAGCCCAATTTATTTCATGCTTAGCTCATAAATCTCTCACATGCAACTCCCATTGGGTGGATTGATGTGATGGAGAGGATGCCTTTATTAAGAAAGAACACTCTAGAATCCAAAGGTAGTGTGGAAGACACAATGAAAAAATTACTCTCCTAGCAGTGTCTCTTAAATGTAAAAAGGTTCGGAAAGAAATGAGGAAGCAAGGGAAGAGAAACAGGAAGGGGAGAGAGGGGTAAAAGATAAGAGGGGATGACAGAATTTTTCCTTTTTTTTCTGTGGGTCCTTTTTCTTTGTTTTCCTTTTTTTTCCTTCTTTTTTGTGGGTGGGGGGAGTTAACGTCTACAAGAAACCAAGTTGACCCCTCAGACAAAACATCCAATCATGACAGACATAGAAAAAATATACAATCATGAGGGGGGCAGAGAGTAATGTTTACAAGAAACCAAATTGACCCAAGAGGCAAAACATAGAATCAAGAGGCACATACAACCCTGACATCAACACAGAAATAAAAAGCAACTGCAAAAATGAGAGTATTCAGTATAAAATACATCATATGCTGGATCAGCACGTACAATGGTGAGATGGAGAGAGTGGAATTGCATTCTATAGAGGTACATTCAAGATAGGCACACAGGAAATATCTCTCCATCTTGGGCAATATGGATAATGAGATGTGTGTGTGGGGTATCTCTTAGGGTAAATTGTCGTCATTTCATCTAGATTTGAGTTTTCATCACGTTGGATACGTCTGAAACCTGGGACACTAAGTTGTCTATGGGCCCTCTGCGGCTTTCTCTTTAATTGTGTTAGTCTGGGCTCTTTCGGGGAATCCATTGAAGTTGCCGTAATTATTTGAGCATATTATTATTCAATTTAATTTACTATATCATATACATTTCTCAGATTTTCATAAATTCTCAAAAAATTTCAACTTCATTTTTTGTGTATTTCTCAACTTCAACTTCATTTTTTCAATGATTCTTTTATTATTTTCATACTCATAAAACTCAATGATTCTTTTTCAAATATCTCATTCAATTCGATCTCAATTGTTTCATTTGTATTAATTAATTCAAAACCTCTTTGTTTCCTAAAATTCGTAGAGATGCCCTCAAGAATGATAGCCACAAAAACTTCAAAATTGCAGGATTCCATGTTTCAGAAACCAAGTTCCAATACAAGTTGATGAACCAAAACTTTTATCAAGTCATCAAGTCACATAGACAGGATTGGTTCTGGCAAAGGTTCATCATCTAGAGAAGACACATCAACACCTGCAAGACAAAGCACTTTTAGACAAGATGAGAAGGCATTATCTATCATCATTGCCCCTAGTCTCAATGATATATTCATCACATAGCAGACATATTCTTGCCAGAAGAAGCTTGGATCAAGCTCAACATAATATCCAGAGCAAGATCAAAGGAATCATAGCTATCAGTCATGATAGCTTTCTATCAATTGCAGATAGCAGAGACCACATCACTTTCAAAAAACTAAATAGTCATATAGTTGATATGCTACTTCTAGAAGATATGGCTATGGAAGTTTTACTAAAAGTTTTGACTTCTTATCTGATGTGATCATAGTCACAAAGAACGTCACTTCCTAGGGTCCAAAACGGACACCGATCTTAGTCTTGGAAAAATTGCCTACCTAGAGGTTAAATTTTCAAAGCTTTTCATGCACTTCTACTTGTTGAATCCGACTTCAAACATGCTTTGCCTTACCTTTCTAAGCACTTTAGCTTGTCAAGCACCATGCTCGGTTTGCTTCAGCTCACTTATATCCCGACCCTCCATTGTTTACAGTCGAGCATCCTTCATTGTTCTAACTTCAGCACCGTCAAGTTTCAAGTGAGCCACTAACAGCCAACTAGGTTTCAACTTTTACGCATGTACTATAATCTATCATCTATTTATAGACATGTATGTATATATTACAAATGTGTTCAGAGTTATGTATGTATGCACATACATAACGTGTTATGTTATACTGTATACGTAATGTACCATGTATGATATATGTATTTATTATTAATTATATTGCAAGTTGATGTACATATTGCATTTTGTTGCATCATGCAAGTTTTATGAAATGCATCATGATTCATGAATGTATTGATTATAATGCATCATGCATGATGCAATATGCATCACGCATGATGCAAAATGCATCATGCATCATGCAATGTGCATGTATGTACTATGTACTATGTTTATGTACATTGTTTGTATAGTGAGTTATGAAAGTAATCTATCATGTTGCATGTCTGTAATATAAGTATTATAATTTATATTGCATGCATTATATTTATTATATTGCATGATGCATGAAGTATGTATTAATAATTATGTGATTGATGCATGCATGTACGTATGCATGTACGTATGTGTATGTATGTATGTATTATGTATATATGTATTATATATATGTATGTATGCATGCAATGTGCATGTATGTACGTAACACGTACACATCTATGTATGTATATACTATGCATGTATGTGTGTATGTATGTATGTATGTATGTATGTTAGGTATGTATGTAGGTAGGTAGGTAAGTAGGTAGGTATGTATGTATGTATGTATGTATGTATGTATGTATGTATGTATGTATGTACGTATGTATGTATGCATGTATGTATTCATGTGCATACGTGTATATTATATGTATGTATGCATGCGATGTGCATGCATGTTTTGTACACATATGCATGTATCATTGTATGTAGCATATAACATGTATGTATGTATTTATGTATGTGTTGTAGACTCTGGACGTGCCTTCAAGATGAATGAATGCTTCTCCTCTATTACGTCTCCAAAATTAAAGGACATCTGGATGGCCCCCTGTAGTTAACAGTGTCCAGCCAAATATGAAATGGCCGCCCAGTGTGAACTGGGTCACCCCTCCTCATTTGAGCATATAAATAGGACCCATGGGATGTCTCATTTGTGAGACATCTCTCACGTAAGGCACTTGGACTCTTGGCCCTCTGGCAGAGCCTCATCACCCGTACTCATGGCCCATGGGGGGCTGGTGGTATGGGATGCCAGTCCCTTGGAGGTGGCTGCCCGCTTGGCTGCCCCCACGCTCAGGTATGAGCCTGTATTGGCTCTACGGAGGTGAGTCTGATGTCCACCCTTCTATTGTTTGTGAATATGGCTTGTGTCTTGTCTTGTCCAGCAGGGAGGATCGTGGAGGTCATAACATTGGTATCAGAGCAGCTCTTTGCACGCGTGGAAAAGGCAGGACAACGTGCACAACACCATCGCAGCTCATGGAGCCGTGATGGCTCAGCTTGACATGCTTCTCACCCTCTTGCATGGGGTGGTATGGGACGCTTCCAGCAGAAGGAAGGAGCAAGGCAAGCACATGCAAGCCGATGGTTGGAGAACACAAGTAAATCCTTCTCTTTTTGTGTTTTCTATGTAAGTAGGTGGCTGGATGATTGGTACTCTCCAACTGCACGCTTGTTGGAAGCCATGACTGCTGCCTTTCCTCTACTGCAGAGAAGGGAAGGAACCAACATGGGCTGCCCCTTGTGTGTGGCTGTTTAGAGAAAGAGGGCTGTGGGAGCAGCCAACTTAAAAGGAGAGAGGCAATAAAAAAGCATACATCGAATATTTGCTTGCTGAATTCCCTTCAGCCTTATTATGCGAAGAAAATTTGATGAGTGCTGCATTTTTGTCCATGATGCATGCCTAGAGGGAAGCCGATCATCAGCCTATAAGATGCATTTGGTTGGCATGAGGAAATCACATATACACTCAAAAATGACGGGGCTGGATGGGAAAAGATGAAAGGAATGGGATGGAGCTTGTAGGGAGGGCTGGATAGCCATTATATCTATTGGTTGCCCCCTCTTTGCACTCCAGCCCAGCCTAATTTTTTTCTTAGTAGCACCTCTATATGAGTGCACAGTTGTGCATGGCTGTAATTCATCCATCAGTTAATGGAAAGAAGGGAGTCATCTTCCTTAAGCAACACGGCATCATTCGGGCAGCTGTAGCAGATGGGCAATGGTATTTTTTTTAACCTTGCGCAGGTAATTACTTGGGCTGCAAGGCAATTACCTGGGCTTTACTCCTTCATCTCTCTATTGCCTTGTCTAGTCTCTCTCATGTCTCTATTTCATTTTTGTCTCTATATTGATTGTGGGCCTTAAAACCAATGGGGACTCTACACCAATGGTAAGACCTTCCAATGCTCATGCTTCTTATATAGAGCAGCAAAGAAATGAAGAATGTGGTGCAAGTGAAGGACCAAAAGCCATAAGAAAGTCCTTTGACAAAATATCCACACATGTAGAAACAAGGATTCCATGGGATTGATAGTTAAAAGCTAGTATGCAAAAAGTGCAAGTAAACGAGGTATCCAGGAAAATGAGGAGATTATTCATATGACATATCATTCCCTTCAATATTGCACAAACCTCACAATAGAAGATTATGAGTGGGAAGGTCCATCATTCAAAACCCTTCACACAACAAAATTTAAGAATGGAAAACATATGGATGTCTTATTTTATGTGATGGATCGACAAATATTCGCAAAAAGAATGTCGATGATGTTCTCATCTATTCATGCATGGGAACAATGTTTTGGAATTTACTCATCTTACAAGTAAGAAAACATTAATCTTCTTGAATAATGGATTATCGATTTCGATAATTTCCCATAATATTGTAATTGTTCTTTACGATATCTATGTTACAGTTAAATTTCATAGGTGCATTTATCTATCATCATATAAAGAAGGTGATTGAAAAGATTGGAACAAAAAATGTGGTCCTCATTATCATTGATAGTGGTAGTAATTATGTTTCCCCTGGAGAATATCTTGTGAGATGAAAATAGAAAAATTGTTTGCATCACATGCAGATCACATTGCCTAGATCTTGTAATGGAAGGTAGAAGCAAGATTCATTGAGTAGCCATTACATTTAGAAGGTCCAAAAACATTGTGAAAAGAGTTTCAAAGAAGATTCTTGTTGTGCATCATGCTAATAGCATTTTGGAGGTTTTGAGGCCATCAACTATGTGTTGGATTGTGTTGCATTCACAATTTGTTAGGAACATTCACAATGCACGGTAAAGGTGCCTACCCATTGCAAACACATTGCTAACAACACAAAAAATCATGCTCCCCTTAAAGGGCCAAAATGACCCATGAGGAGGGCATTTTTACCTTCATTTTACATATCAAGCATCTCTATTCATTACGAGCATATCCAGGGTCAAGTCATTAGTATGGAGGGGAAACTCTTGAGCCCCTCACATTGAAGCGTTGGAGCCATGATGTGCAAGCATCTCGGTTCCAACAAACAAGACCACATGAGAGTCAGAGCACTCCTATGAGTTGTGATAGCTTGCATGCATTATTCATGTGCTAACATGTAGGTGGTGAAGTGAAGTGTATGGGTGCAGGGAATGCAAAATGCACTACTCCTAGAGCACATGTAAGCACATGGGCATATTAAGCACATTACCAAAATAGACACTTATCACCAAGCCTCAATATCATCACTACAAACTACACTTAGGAGTACGAGTCACAGCAGCAAGCATGCAGTGCAGCAGAATAGAGCAAAAGACAACACCAACTAGAAAGCCAAATGTAACACAATCCGAATATAATCCATTAGCTAATCATACCACAGCTAATCATACCACTTCTCATTCAAACGCAAAACAATGGAACAACATAATTCAACCTCCTAATATTCTCACATAAGTAGCATAAGCAAACAACATAAGCAGGTCTGTACGAGCTCTAAGCGTGCTCTCACTCTCAGCTATAGTCTCATGTAGTGTGCACTATATGCTATATCCTTTTCTCTTGAGGTTTCCCCTTTTTATAGGAGAGAGGTGAGGAACCAGTTACAATAGGAGAGTCTGTTACACGGGAGTAATGGGAAGTTAATGCACTAAGTGGTTTCATTTGTCAGCATGGCCGCCAGTACCAGACTTTGCCGTATAATGATGAGTGGCTCGGCCCCACTTGGCCGCCTTGTCAGGTCTGCTTGTATGGGCATCCTTGGGCATGCAGTCGCCCATCTCTACCATCTGAACGTCTTGGTGCCCAACTCCAGATTTTGGACGTCTTGGCTCCCAACTCTAAATTTTGGACGTCTTGGCGCGCAACTCCAGATTTTGGACGTCTTGGCGTCCAACTCTAGATTTTGGACGTCTTGGCACCCAACTCTATCTTTTGGATGTCTTGGCGCCCAACTCTAGCTTTTGGACGTCTCGGCGCCCAGATTGATATTTGGTTACTTGGTACCATCCTTTACTCTGTCCTTCAAAAATTTATTCTACATGTTGCCCGCCACTAGTGTCTCTCCGTCTCGGAGAGAGAGGAAAAATGAATAACTGAGGTGTTACGAGAGAATAAATGGAGTGATTACACTGTAAATTGCCAAATATATCAAGAGAGAAAGTGGAGTGAATACATCATGAACTTCCAAATATAATTCTGAGTTTTGCCAGTACAAAATAAAGTTCCATGAAGTCCTATAAAACTGGTGCAAAATAAAATACTATGACACTGTGCAGCTATAAAATAAAGTACTAGGACACTCTACAGCAAAAATGTGTGATTTCTGTCCTAATGACAATGATGCTAGTCGCATGCAGGCTGCTTCCCAGGCCTTCGATTCTCAGCTGGAGTGTCTTCCTGTTCTTCACTTGGAGTATCGTCCAGGTCTTCTTCTCCTCTTGCTGGTGGGGGAACGTCCTCCGTGACTGAAGATGTGAGCAAAGATTTTAAGGCACTAAATTTGGATTTTAGTGCATCCCTTTGCTTCTTCAACAATGCATTTTCAGCCAATAGTTTCTTGTTAGCTGATTTAAGGTCCTTATTCTCAGCCTTCACTTTGTGTTCTTCTCTTCTTCATCCTGCAGAAATGCTTCTAGGTTGTGTCTGCAGTGTCTAGACAATTCAATAATTTGCATGTACATCTCCTTGTTGATGAGACTTACTTTGAGACATTCTTCATTCAACATGTTAGCATGAGTGCATAGCCGATTCTCTAAATCGACACAAGCCTGTCTGTCTTCCAAAAGTTTGTTAGTAATTTCGAAAAATCTATTCCTGGCAACATCCATCTAGCACATATTCTATAAGTAATCGGGAACTAAGGGCAAGATATGTTTTTTGGACCTTTTATTTGCGGATAGTTGTTGTTGCTCTGAACTAGGTGAATCAAGAAATGGATTCGGAGGTAAATCTGTAGCAGGGTTATGTCGGGAAGGAGAGAACCGGAATGGTCGTGGAAAGAATAGTACTTCGAAGCGCAGTTGTTGAATAGTGTTTCAAGATTGCGTAGGTAGGATGGGTGTATTGTTTGGGGGGATAGGTGTCCGTACTGGTGGGAGTGGCGAAGGGGGATATGATGGTGCCTGTGGCGATGGGGAGTCGGGCGGTGCAGGTTGTGGAGGGGAAGGTGGTGGTATGGGTAATGATTGAAATTGGATATGAATTGGGTCTATCGGTGGATCAATGGTGATGTGAGTGGGTATGGTGGGAGCGGGAGCGGGAGTGGGAGTGGGATGAGGTGTGGGCCGTGGCAATGGGTGCACTGGTTGCATCTGAAGTATGTGGGGTTTGTGAAGGTGGGGGAGATGACACGGCGGGAGAAGCTTTCTTAGAGGAAGTAGGCACGAGCTTGATAGGCGGAAATCGGGTATTAGCTGATGTGCGTGCCTTTTTAGAAGTTCGAGCATATCCTTGCTGGTCGATTGGAAGAGTATCAAGGAGCTCCCTGGAATCCCTTTGTATCTTCACTCTTCGTTTCTTTCGAGGATGTGCCCCACTAGGTTGTTTAGAGGATGCCGGACCCGACAGATCTCTCGAATGTAGGGCTGAAAAATACCTGGCAATGTAGAGCATAATGTGACCTCCTACCACTTTGAAGGTAAGAGCCTTCTTGCCTACCTGCTGCCCATATCGTTTTTTCCGTTCAGCTAGTGTCTGCAGAGGAGTTTTATGATATGGATAGGGTTTGGCATTGACGAAGCAGAGAAGGGGTTCACATATTTTAATGTCTGTGAAGTGCAAATTATCTTTGAGGAGGAAGAACACTTTAAATAAGAGTAGCCGCTTCATCATTACCTGACTACAGTTTGGAGTCGGAAAACTAGCTTCACATGCCTGTAATATATCGGGAACTGGTAACTCGGCATAACTGCATGCCTTCTTTGTTTCTGGAATCCCTTGGCTACCCAACAAAATTGCTAACTTCTCTTTAGTGATCCTTCCTCTAGAAAGTGATGGAAATGACTTAAAGAGTGTTAAGATCTCCATACCACAATTCTGAGGGTCACTGAGGGAGGGGAGCTTGGCTTTTGCTATTGTGATTAATCCTATATTGTTCAATTCCTCTAAAGTGAATGAGTTTTGAAGCTTACCGAAAACACTTAAATCCAACTTTAGAGAAATTTCCTCTGGAATGGAGATGATGATCTCTGTTGTCGTAGCCACATTTGTTGACGGCGCCCCACTGTTCCTTATCTGAGTGGTTGAATGAGTGTCTGCTATAGAGGCACACTCATTATGTTGATCTTGCTCTTCTAATGACTCTGATTTGGAAGGATTTTCCTCAGAAACAACGTACAGTGAATCACTAGAGTCGTCATTGGAACTGGATTGGCAAGATGCACTCTCTGTGTCTGTTTTGAATTCTGAAAATGTTTCTTCAATTTCTATTGAAGATGATGCCATGAGAACCATAGTTTCTTGTGTGAACGGAGTATTAACGAGAAGATAATGATTTGAGGTAATAATTGTAGCAAACCTGGACAGCAAACTTGGATATCAGAAAATCTGTTGACGTGGACGAAAGGGTTGGTCTGTTCAGTCCCTCATCAGCGATGGATAGCCCAGAGGATGGATCGATTGGAAGGGTTGGTCTGTTCAGTCCTTCTTTCAGCAAGGCATAGCCCATATAGAGGGTGGATCAATTAGGCCTTGAATACATGAAGATGAAGTTTGGATCGGTCATCTATAGCACACCCATGCTGCAGGAGGTACCCGTGGACTAGATGCCCGTAGAATTGATGTGCTGATCCTTGCTCACGCATTCAATATAAGCGATTGTATAGAATTCATAGAGTTACTTGATTTCTCAGGGTATCGACACTATGATTAGCGCCTAGGAGTGGAGGGAGCTGATGACTTCATGCCAATTGGAATTGAAGCTGAATCTTATCCGAGCAAACTATCTCGATTTCTGTAGAAGAGTGGGTCCTCTTTACAGAAGCGATAGGAACTAGAGATTGATATCTTTCCTCGCTCTCTTAAGGTTCATCAGGGGTTCTTTTCCAGGCTAGCAGTGGAGGGAGCTGACGACTTCATGCCAATTGGATGCTGATGAGGCGATGATGCTGAGGGGCTGGATGCGCTGATGCCTATGGAATGGATGATGCATAGGGGGTGCTTCCGATTATACAGAAGGACAAGGTGCCATAATTGGCGTTGAGTCGTCAGAGGATCTTGCGATGGATATTTAAAGTGCCGATATTAGGAAGGAGCTCGTGGCTATAATTGGCGCCCAATCATCGATGCTGAAGTGGATAGGTAACAGGAGATAAATATGAAGTTTTAAAAAAAAAAAAAAAATTCCAAAATAGGAGGAGGAGGCGCTCCGATGAAGAGGGGATAAATTTATAGGATAAGTCGCCCAATTGGAAAGGGGGATACTTGGAGGAGAAGTCGTCCAAATGATACTTGGATGGAAAGTTACCCCTTGCAGACCTTTCCAAAAAATATCTCGATTTGCCAACTCTATGTTTTCGGTATTTCGTGGACATTTTATGGACTCCTCTTTTGAATGAGCAAAGCCGTTTTGCATCTGTTGAGCTACAGGTACTGTATTTATGCGCGTCTGCCTTGGTACCCCGACCTCTAGTTAGCCATCGAATATGTAAGGGCGCAGGCTTACCTTGGTTGCAATAGAGGGAGGTGAGGTTGTCTTGAGTAAGTAAAGGAGGGAAGGAGGTAGGGTCGCCCATGATTAGTGCTAGAGGTGAGGAGGTGGGCGAGGGAGGTAAGGAGGAGGAGATAGGGTCTCCCATGATTAGTGCTGGAGATGAGAAGGTGGGCGAGGGAGATAGAGGGATGTGGAGGGAAGGATGATATGGTTTAGAGGAAGGAGAAGGGGATGTGGCCTAAGCCAACATAAGAGGGAGGGGAGGTGGCCCTAGTCACATTAGATGGAGGAGGGTGGCCTTGGTTGCCTAAAAGGGGTGAGGTCGCCTATGAGACATTAAGGAGGTATGGAGGTAGGGTCGCCCATGCTTAGTGCTGGAGGTGAGAAGGTGGGCGAAGGAGGGGTGGTCACCCAAGTTAAGCAACTTGGAGGAGTGGTTGCCCATGGTGTATGAGGGGAGGAGTGGAGGGGTGGTCGCCCAAGTTAAGCAACTTGGAGGAGTGGTCGCCGAAAGTGTATGAGTGCAGGAGTGGAGGGGTGATTGCCTTAGCATGAGGGAGAGGGACGGGAGAGGGAGATGTAGTTCATTGAAGATGAGGAGAGGTGGGGGAAAGTGGAGGGTTTGCCCTTGGGGAAAGGTGAAGTGGAGTATCTATGATGAATAGAGGTAGAGAGGTCTTGGAGGGAGAGGGTAGAGTGGCGGATGAGAGGAGAGAGGTGTAGATTGGGTGTTCGCCCAATTGATGATGAGGGGCTTAATTTGAGAATTAATGGGGTGGGGACGTGGAGAAGTTGCCTAGATGAGGAAGGGTGGAGAGGTGGAACATTTAATTCAAAGTAAGAAGTTGGGGAAGTTGGAGAGGTTGGGGTCGCCAATGCTAGAAGTGAGGAAAGAGGGTGGAGAGGTGGAACATTTAATTCAAAGTAAGAAGTTGGGGAAGTTGAAGAGGTTGGGGTCGCCAATGCTAGAAGTGAGGAAAGAGGGGAGAGGAGGGGAGGTGGCCCAAGTCACATTACAGGGAGGAGGAGGGGAGGTGGCCTAGTCAAATTAGAGGGAGGAGGAGGGGAGGTGGCCCAAGTCACATTAGAGGTAGGAGGGGAGGTGGCCCAAGTCACATTAGAGGGAGGAGGAGGGGACGTAGCCTAGTCAAATTAGAGGGAGGAGGAGGGGAGGTGGCCCAAGTCACATTAGAGGGGGGAGGAGGGGAGGTGGCCTTAGTCACATTAGAGGGAGGAGGAGGGGAGGTGGCCAAAGTCACATTAGAGGGAGGAGGGGAGGTGGCCCAAGTCACATTAGAGAGAGGAGGAGGGGAGGTGGCCCAAGTCACATTAGAGGGAGGAGGGGAGGTGGCCTTAGTCACATTAGAGGGAGGAGGAGGGGAGGTGGCCCAAAGAATTGCCATGATGATGTGGAGGAGAGGTCGCCCATGTTGGTTAGCTAGCTTGAGTGGTAGGGTCGCCCAAAGAATTGCCATGATGAAGTGGAGGAGATGACACCCATATTGGTTAGCTAGCTTGAGAGGGAAGAGGAGGTAGGGTCGCCCAAAGAATTGCCATGATGAAGTGGAGGAGATGTCGCCCATGTAGGTTAGCTAGCTTGAGAGGGAAGAGGAGGTAGGTTCGCCCAAAGAATTGCCATGATGAAAGTGGAGGAGAGGTCGCCCATGTAGGTTAGCCAGCTTGATAGGGAAGAGGAGGTAGGGTCGCCCAAAGAATTGCCATGATGAAAGTGGACAAGAGGTCGCCCATGTTGGTTGGTTAGCTCGAGAGGGAGGAGGAGGTAGGGTCGCCCAAAGAATTGCCATGATGAAAGTGGAGGAGAGGTCGCCCTGGAAGTGGTATGAGATGATCTTTTGCCAGTCTTTGCCTAGATAGTTGGCATCGGAAGGATAAGGGAGGAGAATCCTTATATGATAGGAGATAGAAGAAATTAGTAGCATAATGCCTATGAGTAGCAAGAGGAAAATGGTAGTGGTGGTAGTAGTGTGGAAGTGGTTGGAAAGGGAAGTAGATAGATGTATACCTAAAGAAGATAGTTGAGAAAAAATCCAATAGCTAAATAAGAAAAGGACATAAGCTATTAGGAAATAACATAAGAGGTATATACATTATATACAAGGGCAAGTTCCTGCTTTCCTATCATTCCACATAGGGTTTTAGCTTAGATTCGTTGACTAAGGGCAGGACTGTGCCCCTCAATGTGGAGATTTGTACTGCACTTTTGGAAGTGTGCGTATGACCCTAAAAGGTCTGTTCCATCTCAGCATCAACTTCTTCCTCGCTTTCTTCTCAAAGAGCTGCAGGTGGTACAACAAAACTAAGCTTCCTTCCTTGATCTTTGATTTCCAGAGGTTTGCATCATGATCCTGTTTTCTTCTTTCCTGTACTGCCACTAGAGTCTCATTGCCTATCTTTCTTTTTTCTTCAAGGAGTTGTAGCCTCACAATGTTGGCTGAGAGTGCAGCAGTGAACCCAGGAATTCGAGCGGTTCCCACGCGGTTGGAGCCATGCAAGAACTCAAAAGGAGCAATTGCTTTTATTCCATAGACTAGCTCAAATGGAGTGTGTCCTGTTGTGGCTTTGAATGAAGTTCTATAGGCCCACAATGTTCCAAGATATGCTTGGCCCCATGTATTAGAAAACTGTAAGCATGTTTTTCTTAGTAAGAGCATGAGAACCTTATTTGTGCTCTCTGCCTGACCATTTGCCCTTGGGTAGTATGCACAGATCTTTTTATGGAATAGTTGATACTTTTTAAAAATTAAAGTCAGCACCTTGTTGACGAAATGGGATCATTGATCTGTTGTGGCCTCTATTGGACATCCATATTTGCAAAAGATGTAATTATACAAGAAGGTGGCTAACGTTTCAGCAGTACATTCCTTACTGGCTATTACTTCAGCCCACTTAGTGGCATACTCCATCGCTACTAGAAGATACTTTGCACCTGAATCTTGTGCTACTGGAAAAATTGGGCCAACAAAGTCTATTCCCCAATGCTCAAAGGGTTGCCAAGCTACAGAGATATTAAGCGGTTGGTTCCTTTGTCGTGTCAATTTGGGCGCACATCATTGAAAAACATCACATGCCTTGGCAAATTTAGTGGCATCTCTGAAGAGATATGGCCACCATAGGCCACTTTGGAGTACCCTCAGTGCAGTGATATGTCCAAGAAAACGACCACTAGACTTACCCTCATGTGCCAGTTGAAAAACAGTTTCAGTTTCATGTGGTTAAAGACACTTCCTGTACATCCCATCAGGGCCAACCTTATAGAGGGTGTCTTTTTCCATTATGAAATTCTTACTTTTCAAGAGGAGTCTACGCCTTTCCAATGGAGTTGACCCAGTACGGAATTGACCCTTTCCTAGGAGCAGAGTCAAATCATCATACCATATAGGTGCCACATTTACCTTGTATATTTGGTTGTCTCGGAAATCATCCTCTACTCCCTTTGTTTCTTTAGTTCCTTTGTTTCTTGAGTTGGGTGTATGATGCGAGAGAGGTGGTCTGCAATGACATGTTGTCTACCACTTCTCTATACAATCTCAAAATCAGAGAAGCAACCATCTCCATACTCTTCCTGCAACTTGTGGCTTATTCAACAAATATTTTAAAGCTTGATGATCAGTAATTGTTGTGAATGTAGTGCATAATAAATAGTGCCTGAATTTCTTGAGGGAAAATACAATAGCCAATGCTTCTCTTTCTGTAGTGCTATAATTCTTCTCGGCTTTTAGGAGGAGCCTACTCGCGTAATGAATGGGCTGATCTAATTTGTGTGCTTCGCTTGGTTGAGTCAGTATAGCTCCTACTGCATATAAGCTTGCGTCTACATGCACGTGAAATGTCTTAGACCAATCTGGTGAGATGAGTATAGGTGCAGATGCCAACCTTTGTTTTAAATAAGTGAATGCAGATTCTTCTTCTTCAAACCATTGAAAGGGAAAACTTTTACTGGTAAGTCGTGAAAGTGGTCCTGCTGCCTCTGCATACATGCGTATGAACTTGCGGTGATATCATGTGTGCCCAAAGAAGCTCTAGACCTCTTTAGCATTTATAGGTCTTGGAAGCTTAAGAATTGACATTACCTTATATGGATCTGGAGTCATCCCTTTAGCAGAGACCATATGTCCTAACAAGGTACCTTGGGTTACCAGAAAATGACATTTGTTAGGGTTAAGTTTCAAACCTGTCTCTCTGCAACGCTAGAATACTTGTTCTCATTGCTTCAAATGTTCTCGTATATTTTCTACTGCAATGGTGCAGGGTGCTCCAGAGAAGGCTGAAAAGTCATCCATGAAAATTCGTAAGAATTTTAGGAGCAACTTGTTGAAGATGAGATATATTGTCCTATTGAAAGTGGCTGGTGCATTTCTAAGGCCGAAAGCCATTGTGGTGTAGATATAGGTTCCCCAAGGAGTTACAAAGGCTGTTTTTGGTTGATCTTCAGGATGGATTTCGAGTTGATTGTACCCACTGAAACCATCCATGAAACTGTACAGCACATGTCCTTCCACATCTTCAATCACTTGTTCAGAAAAGGGGGTGGGAAACCCATCAGGGATGGTTACCTTATTTAATGCTCGGAAATCGACACAAAACCTGATTTTATTAGGTTGCTTCTTAGGTGCGATGACCATGGAGGACAATCATTCTGAATGTTCTATAGGAATTATGATACCTGCTTCCTCCATTTTCTAGATTTCCTTCTTGACTGCGTCTGCATATTTGGGATTTAGCCTATACATTTTCCCTCTAATTGGCCGAGCTTCTTCCACTAGAGGAATAGTGTGTATTCCCAACTCCTTTGGTATTCCCGTCAAATCCTTGTAACTCCATGCAAATACGTCTTTAAAATTATGCATGAATGTTATTACCTCTGTAAGAAGAAGAGGGTGGTCCCACAACCAACTTGCCACTAGAAGATTTTGTGGATTTTCTTCTCCTCCTAAGTTGACTTCCTTAACTGGCTCTGAAGTTGCCTCTTCCTCGTCCTTAAGCAACATTTCCCTTTCCCTAGTGAATGCTGGATTATCATTGATGATGATTTCTTGAGTCTTTTCCTACGTCCATCCTACTGGAACTTCCACCAATGGGAAAATGTTTTCTACTAGTTCTTCTATTTGGCTCCCTTCAACTCCTTTCAACATTTTACCCCTTCGGGAATCTTTAGCTGGTTCTCCTAATACAACAGACTCCACAGTAGGTTCTTCTTCTTCTTTCTCCTTGATTGATATTGTGAAGCATAAAACATTATTAGTCTCCTCAATCCAATCCATGATGTCGCCTAGATCTTCATTAGATAATTCTTCTCCTATATGAGCTTCTTCCTTAATGTCAAGTGATGTTGTTTTCGCTGGCTATGTGAGGTTTTCCGGATGCCCATTGGGCCGCCCAACCAATTGTAGGGATAGCCCAAGCTGGAGGATAAGCTGCCCATTCAGGTGCCTAGTGTGGAGGCCCTTGAGCAGAGTATGGAGCCCAAGCCTCTCGAGTGGCCCAGCTATTTGGAGGCGGAGGCGCCCAGCTAGGACTAGGAGGTGGAGTCTCCCAACTGCTTGGAGGTGGAGGGGGCGCCCAACTGGGACTAGGATGTGGAGTCGCCCTATCTCTACTTCTAGGAGGTGTAGACGTCCAACTTGAATTAGGAGGTGGAGATGCCCTTTCTTGTCTAGTTTGTTGTTCGTCTTCTCCATTGTTATCTTCCTTGCCTTCCTCTGTAGTTTGCTCTGGATGGAGAACAACTTGAGAAGTACCCAGGGCTTCATCCGTTCCTCCTTCCATCTCAAGCTGTCTCATTACCTTGTCTGGTCCCGCCACCCATAAGGTGTCACTACCCCAGTCATGTACCGTTTTACTGTGGCGTAGCCATGGCCTTCCTATCAAAAGAGGAAATCCTCCCTTCACCTTTGGGAGTGTTATTACCACAAAATCCAACACAAATTTTAGCTTATGGATGAAGACTTCAACCTTTTCCACTATGCCTAGTGGGCTTACCTTGCTTTGATCTGCCAATGATACTGTAAAATGAGCAGCCTTAGTTGGTTCCAAATTTAGTAATGTCATTGTGTATATATATATACACACACACACATATATGTGTGTCTGTGCGTGTGCATATGCATGCGTGTGTGTGTGTGTGTGTGTGTGTGTGTGTGTGTGTGTGTGTGTGTGTGTGTGTGTGTGTGTGTGTGTGTGTGTGTGTGTGTGTGTGTATATGAGGAAGAGGATGATTAATAGCAGTTGAGAGCTGATTGATGCTGAACCCAAGAAGTATTTGTTGATGCCAAACAGAGAGCTTGTTACCACATCCACTTTCATAACTTTAGCAATCTTATTCAACATTTGTACTCTGTACTCATACTAATGAAATTCAGACCAAAATAAAAATTTGTGATATGAATATGCTTTTGATTACCTCTTTGCTGCTTTTAAGCACAAATAATGAACTGTCTGGTGAATAAACTGGATCAAAATCATTTCGAATTTTCAACTGAAACAGCAGAACAGAAAACAGGTGTTGTACGTTAGAAAAAACATCAGAAAATATCACATATTATAGATACACAAACATGTGACATTCCTAAGTAAACACATCTAAGTGGACTCCCATTGCTAAGCAGCAAGTCTGCACATCTCTAATGTGCGGCGTGCCCAGAATGACGCATGTAAAAATGGGCATGACATATGTTCTTACCTTTCTATGTTTGCAGTTTGTTTTTAATTTTTCCACTAAGCCAAGTGCTCAACACTGAACTTTTCTTTAATTTCGTTCTTTCACATATACATACATCCATTCACACACACACACAAACCCATGCATACATACATACATACTTGACTGTGGGCTTCATAAACCAACAATATAGCCCCTGTAAACATGCTTGGAAGGTGCTTCAAGTTTGGGTAGAGAGGACACCACTTCAGATCTCTGTAGGTGAAGCAAACTAGCAAAATTCAGATGACCAAATCCTACACGCCAAAATTTCAAATAGCCTAAGAATCACTTAACATGCTCAATCATTCTCAAATTTTGCATAATTATGACCTTATACAGCCCATGACATAAAATGCCACAAGTAATGATAACAAACTCTTAGGTTCTAGACAACCAGAGTCTAGCCCAACCCCCCAAATCTCTAATCGGAAAGTTGTTCATGAACTATACATCTGTCATCAAAAAATTCAACAACCAAGCTAATCTTTGCTCGTATTGAAACCGATAACAATTTTTTCTTGATCCTTGGCACATAAAAGGTATCGAACAATGTCAAAGAACTACCATCAACAGTACTGAAAATGATCTTTCCAACTCCCATGCAATATAAGACGAGTTGTTAGCAGATGTGATAGTATTCTCTGTAGGAGCAAGCTCAAGGGCAGTAAAAAGTTGTGTTGCAAGGTAATGTTTGATTGCACCATTATCAAAGTACCAAATACCCGATTCTATTTACAACATACTTTGCTCATGGGAAGATGGGCTATAGATACAATGAGCAATAAATGTGCATTCTTCATTGTGAACAACTTGAGCATAACTTGTTTTAGGTGTAGAGACCTCTACTTCTTTGCCTCTTTTGCAACGAGTTTAGGACAACTCTTGATGATATGATAATTTGCCTTACAATACTTGCAAAACTATTTCTACTCTTCTATTTTCTTGTCATCTTTGTCTTCCTTCTTTAAATGTGCAACACCAAGAGATTTCAGCTTACTAGTAGATGAGCTCCATTTACCTTTGTCCTGGTGACTAATTAAGAGGGTTTGATATGCAACACACATAATTGACTTGTTCTACCTAGACTATCTTCTTGCTGCCCTTTTGACTAACTAGGAAGGTTTGATTTGCAACACACATAATTGACATGTTCTACCTAGACTATCTTCTTGCAGCAAAATAGAGACCAACTCCTCAAAGGTTGAGGCATTTGGATTATCTTTCATCATCAAATGAGGAGTAGAAGCCAAACTCTTTGGATTGCCTTCCATAATCAAATGAAGAGTAGAAGCAAAAATCTGATAAGAATTTGCATGAAGAACAATGAGCACAAGTGAACTTTCCGACAAGATCTCATCTGAAGAAATCAATTGCCCTATCAAATCCTTGATCTTTGTCAAAAAAGGTGTCCATTAAATCCTTGATAAGAAATAGAAGCCTCATTTCTGGGCTGGTATAGTGTTGTAAGAGTATCCCAAGCATCTTTTGTTATTTTGTAGGAGTGGATGTGAGGGATAATGCCATGTTTGATAGACAAAGTTATCAATGCATATGCGTCCCAACGAAGTTGCTCTGTGTACCTGCAAAAAGAACTGCACTAGGATCACGAAATCGAAGATCATCCTCTTCAACACCACCTCCATCACTTGCAATCATTGTATTTGCAAGTATAGGAGAATGTTTTTTAACACAGTACATATTCCACAAGCCTTTTGCTACTAATACATGACGTTTTCTAACACACTATACAACGAAGTTGCTCTGCAGTAAGTGCAATAAGAAATGCACTAGTGCTAGGAAATCAAAGATCATCGTCTTCAACGCAACATCCATCACTTGCAATCATTGTATTTGCAAGTATAAGAAGACATTTTTTAACATACCACAATATTCCACAAGCCTTTTGTTGCCAAAACATCATGTATCATGTCCACCCACAAAGGGTAATTAGAACCATCCAACTTATCCTCAACAACCAACATACGAAATGCATCATTACTTTCAGCCATGGCGAGTGACTAAATATCTTGATGGAGAAAAATTGACTCTATCTCAAAAAGTTGAATAAACATATCCAATAGAACTTAGCTAGACATGTAGCAGACTTCGAGGCACTTGTATTGGCAAACCGAGAATTGTATGCATATTTGGCACAAAAAGACAAAATTAACTACACAATCGCTACGATAGTCCATTCAAAAGTTGAAACGAGTCCAAATCAAAATTTCAACACCACAAAATGAAGCTGTTTTGAACTCTTAATCATGATGAGTATGCTCACCGATTTTCATGCGATTCTAAGATAGTGCATGAGCGAAATGTTTTCACTCGTAAATGCCTAATTGGAATCACTTTTTATATCTGATTATGCATAGAGCTTAAGTACACTCGTGGAAATTGTTTAAGATGCATTTACTCTAGTCAAAATGTTGTCAACATTTCTGTACAATTACACATGCATGCTAAAAAACACCCACATACTAAAAGTTGATTTTTCTTAGTTTTGTACATACCACAACCAGCCATTACTAGTTGTTTCTTGTCATATCATTGTAAACACTATACCTTTTAGTTGATTTTAAGATATAAATACATTGAAAAAGGGTAAAAAAAAGCAATCAAAAAACAAAAATAGACACATACACAACAAGACAAAAACAAAAGAGAGACACAAATGATATGAAGACTGAGGACCATCTCCCCCTAACCCTCTTGACATGGACACTATCATGGGGCTCCCCACAGCTTTAGAGTCCATAAATGCTAGGATTCAAAACCTAGGACACATGCTTCATACTATTTTAGTACATACTACACATATAAGGAAAGAATAAAGAACTTAGTAGGGAATGATACATAGCTGATCTAATCACATAAGAAGCAAGGCAAACTGCTCCAAAAGACTTCTTGTGAGGAATCAGGATGCACCTATGCAAACGGCTCAATGGAAGCTCAAGAATTTAAATCAATCTCGATACCACGGTATAGCTACTTCTTGCATAATTGATGCCATTGCTCAGCAAGTGTGAATGATGTTTTCAATGTCGTATCATAAATGACCACCATGAGATAAAGGAAGCCACATACAGGCTCATGGATGTAGCACATAAATAGTGGCGAAAGATAAAGCAAGACCAAACTAAAGTGCATACTTTAACTAAACTTAAGGTATTATTTTATGATAATTTTATACCCTCAAGCAAGAAATCTAGAGTGTTGGATGCTTATTCTTCGTCAATAAGAAGAGCTAAACCCTCCAAGTGTAGAGTACACGTGCACACAAAATGAAAGAGTGTGAGAGATTCAAAGTGAGTACACTAAGAAATGGATAAACTCACATGGATTATAAATGATTTTGCCAAGAGCATGAAATAGGCTCTACAAGCTTCAAGTACAAAATGTGGGAGAGGCCCTCCTTATATAGAGTTGGAGGCTCACCAAAGTATATAATATATGCGATAATCCCCCCTAAAAGAGAATGAATACAATGGTAGAAACAAATTGCAAGGTACCCAAATACAATGAGATACAACTAAAATAATATGAAACGAAGTGTCTCGATATAAAATGGAGATGCACTCATGTGGATACTCTCTGGAGAGCACTAGATTATGCCCTCTAACTAGACTCGACGACATTTCAGAATAATACTTATGATTACAAGATCACTCCGGTAGGGAAATAATATAGAATATCTAACTTATACAAGAAGTTCCACAACCTAGGACTGGTACATAGGGATAACTCCACTAGAGATGATACAAGACATCCCGGACCTAGGACCGTAGGTATGAAGCAAAATATCTCGATCACAAGAACTCCCGTGAGAGAGATGAACTAGATACAACAAACAACTTCACAAGATCTCTTACTACGAGATTAAAAGAGGACAACACTAGATGTCCAAGAACTAGACTAGACAAGCCTAGAACAAAGAACAAGACTAGCACTCGAAGTGGAACTTGGAAAGAACTTACTTGGAGATTGTGAATCCTTGAACTCCCAAAACTAGCATTGGCAAGACTCTGTATATATGTGGTGAACCCCTCCTTATATAGGTTTTCAAGGGTGGTTCATCAATGGCGGTTACATATCGATGATGTCATCAATTTGAAACAAGGCATCATGATGTCAGTTTCAAGTAAATAGGCAGTCGATCTTGGGGTTTTGAAACGTTTCGGACGCGATGGTAGCATTAGTTTCTCTAAGATCTTAACCAAACATGAAATATAGAAATTCACATGGAATCTAAGGTTTAAGATGGTTTTCTTTGTGTCCATGACATCACCTCCCCTTCAAACGACGAGTTCCATGAGGAGCGATTATGTGACTGTGAGATCTTCAAGAACTTCAATCTTCATAGCTCTTGGTCTTTGTAGATTTCTTGATATGTGGTACTAAAACACCATGTTGGTGAATATCCAAGGGTTTGTACTATATCTAGGAACAGAGTCAAGGGTATGATTCTCATGATGGGGAGTACTACTCTTTTGACTCTGATGATGATCCTTTTGCTATGGGATGGTGATTGTGGAAGTCTTGAACCCAACTTGTTTCTTCTTCTCAGGACATTTGAATACCATGTGGTCATGGTCTCCACAACAAAAGCATAATCCATTATCCTTTCGATGTTTTCTTTTCTTTGGCATAAGTCGCCTCATCTTAATATTATCCAACTACATGGGTTCTGGTTGAGTTGCTTCCAACATATGTTATTAACGAACAGAGATAAACTTGTATTCCCGATCTCTAATAGAAGTTTTCTTCTCTTGCTTTCTCTCGAACAACCTATTATCAGACTCAATTGCTTGATTCCTGAATTCATTAAAGTCTTTACCTTGGGTATGGTTAGCACGAGGTCCTTCACATCATCACGTACGCCCCATTGAAATTGGTTGATAAAATAATCCTCATGCCATGTGAGATCACAAATGATTTGTCTCAATTTTGATGCATAGGTAGATACGGCCTATTTTCCTAATGTATCTTCCTTAGCTTTGTTTCGACAACATGTGAACAATTGGAATCTCCAAAAGAAGATGTGAACTCTCGAACAAAGGCCTTGAAATTATACAAAATATACATATCCTTCTCAAGGATAGGTGCAAACCATGAAAATGCAAACCATGAAAGATCAAGGCCACATAATAGAGTTCCTATGAGTCCTACTTGAGATGCATCATCTAGGTGCTTGTCTAGTTGCATTCTTATGAATAGTTTTACTTGTTGCAAAAATACCCGAAACATTGATCTCGTCCCATCAATTTTTTAAGGCATGCTCACTTTCGAATTTTTCTTCATATTGGTTGCCATGGAGGTACTTGAAGAAGGCTAATTTACAATGATCTACAGCTTCTAAATTTGCCTTTGAAGTTCTATGATTACATCTTGAATATTCTAGTGTTGAATCCTTTCTTGGATTTCTCGTATCTCCTAGACTTGTTCATGAATAATTTTAAGAAATAAGTTCTTCACGAATAATCTCCATGGTGCTCGATCTTCATGAAGGTGGTCTTACCAAAACGTCAAGGGAGCACTAAATTATGCCATCTGAACTAGACAAGATTTCAAAATAATACTTATGATTACAAGATCACTCAGGTAGGAAAATAATACTGAATATGTAACTCATACAAGAAGTCCCACAACCCGGAACTCATAGGTATGGGTAACTCGACCAGAGATGGTTCAAGAAATCCAAGAACCTGAGACCATAGGTATGAAGAAAGACATCTCGATTGTAATAACTCCCTTGAGGGAGATGAACTAGATACAAGAATAACTTGACAAGATCTCGTACTACAAGATTAGAAGAGGACAACACTAGATGTCCAAGAACTAGACTAGACAAGACTAGAATAAATAACAAGACTAGAACTTGAACTCGAACTTGGAAAATACTTACTTGGAAATCGTGATTCCTTGAGCTCCCAAGATTTGCATGGGAAAGACTCAGTATATATGTGGTCAACCCCTCGTAATATAGGATTTCAAGGGCGGTTCATCAATAGTAGTTACAAATTGATGATATCATCGATGATGTCATCAATTCGAAACAAGATCTCCGAGTAGAATCAGCCAACTAGAAAGCCGATCTTAGAGTTTTGGCACATTCCGGACTTGATGATAACATTAGTTTCTCCATAATCTTAACCAAACATGAGATATAGATACTCACATGGAATCTAAGGTTTAAGACGGTTTTCTGTGTCCATGACAGAAACGAATGGGAATGAAGTAGACGAGCTCATTGCAACACCCTCAGCAGCTCCATTTTGGAACCGTTAGATGCTACAGAGGTCCACCATGCGCTAGAGGAATGCCAAAGGTAAAGCTTTCGTCAACATGTCCGTCAAGTTCTCTTGAGAGGTACACTGCTCCAAAGTAATCTCCTATGATACGAGCTTCTCACGGATGAAATGGTGTTGGATCTCAATGTGCTTAGTCTGAGCATGCAACACTGGATTCTTGGCAATGGTAAACGTTGGCTCGATGTCGGTGCGGATGCATGTTGGAGTATCCTGCAAAATATAAGATAGTAAACATCGAAGCCAAATAGCCTCATATGCGTCAAAGCTAGATGCTAAGTACTCGACCTCGGTGGATGATAGAGCAATTGTAGGCTGCTTCTTACTTGCCCAAGAGATAGGTCATGCACCAAGCAAAAATATGTACCTAGAAGTAGGCTATCAAGAATCAAGATCACATCCGAATCTTAATCTCAATATTCCTCGCGAGATCTATGCCCCCTCTGTATTAAAGACCATGATATCGAATGAGGAAAAGGCATCCAAGTAGTCTCTGAGTAGAATCCCAATGTGTCTAACGAGATTGATGTGCAAACTGGGTATACGAACTACATAGGCAGCGCTTCGTCTCGTGTTGGCTAAGTAAAATAGAAGTGGTGTAGATACCGACCGACACTGGTCCATGTTATACATGGAAAGGAGATCATAGCGATACTTCTTCTTGGAGAGGAATATAGCTTCTTTCATCTGCGAAACTTCCATGCCAAGGAACCAGCGAAGTAATCAAAGATCTATCATGTGTCATGTAGTACTCAAGATGAAGCTCTGAGATGATGAATTGGATGTGTTCATCATTTGATCCTATCAAACTCAAGTCATCTACATAGAGAATGATTATTGCAACTAAGGAATTTTTCTAGTATATGTATAAGTTAGCATCGAAAGTGCTTCTTTGAAATCCTTTAGCTTCGAACTAATGGATATTTTCATACCAGGCCCTAGGAGCTCGCT
This sequence comes from Ceratopteris richardii, assembly GCA_020310875.1. Taxonomy (NCBI): domain Eukaryota; kingdom Viridiplantae; phylum Streptophyta; class Polypodiopsida; order Polypodiales; family Pteridaceae; genus Ceratopteris; species Ceratopteris richardii. The sequence goes on from MU260056.1 coordinate 106,524, forward strand.
TAAGTCCATAAAGTGCTTTATGAAGTTTGTAGATGTGACCTTCCTTTCCTTTGACCTTGAAACCTTCATGTTGTTCTACATATACCTCTTCTTGAAGATCCTCGTTGAGGAAAGTACTTTTGACATCGAGTTGGTAAATAGGCCATTTGAAGTGTCCACTTAATGCAAGAATGACTCTTATGGTTACAAACCTTCAAGTAGGGGCAAAGGTTTCTTTATAATCAATGTACTCCTTTTGCTTATAACCTTTAGCTACAAGTCTTTCTTTGTACTTGTCCAATGTACCATCTGATTTGTACTCAAATTTGTATAACCACTTAACTCCAATTACTCGATGATTAGCATGCTTTGGAACAAGTGTCCAAGTATTGTTCTTTTCAATTGCATCTATCCCTATTTGCATAGCTTCTTCCCACTCATGTTGAGGTTCAGCTTCTGTAAAGTTAGAAGGTTGAGGCATATGCTCAGGCTGATGCATAAGTGCATAATTAACATAGTGTCTTTCTTCTCATTGCTCCTTGTCGATGAGCCTTTGAGATCTCCTAGGTTGGTGAGAAGTACTTGCTTTTGAGTTTTGCTTAGAAATAAATGTGGTCCCCTCTGAAGTGTAGATAGTTGGACTCAAATTTGAACTTCGTTCCTTCGTTGACTATTTTGAAGCTTCATCAAAGATGACATCTTTTGAAATGGTGATGGAGTGATTCTCAAGATCGTACAATCTGTAGGCCTTAAACTCTTCACTATAGCCACAATGAATAGATGCCTCTTTGACTTAGATGCTAACTTATCTCAATCTTCTTTTGGCACATGTATGAATGCTTCACTTCCAAACACTCCAAAGTAGTTGACATTAGGCTTTCATCCATGATAGTCTTCAAATGGAGGCTTGTTGTGTAATGCACTTGTCAAATCTCTATTGATGATGTGAACTATGGTGTGTACAGCTTCAACCCAAAGCTTGAATGGTAAGGCTTTGTTCTTAAGCATAGTGCGAGCCATTTCCGTGAAGTTTTGAATCTTTCTATCTGTTACTCCATTTTGGGATTGAGTAAGAGGTTGACTGACTTGCCTCTTAATACCCTTGTCTCAAGAAGTTCTCAAAGTCATGGTTGATGGATTCATTACCTCCATCAGATCTAATGGTCTTTACTAAATTGGATGCCTCATTCTCAACTTGACAGACCCATCCTCAAAACTTAGAAAATGTATCTACCTTAGACTTGAGGAAGTAGACCCATATGTATCTTGTGTGATCATCTACTATCAGAAAGAACTAGAGTGATTCACTAAACAATGGGGTATTCATTAGTCCATACAAATCCATGTGGACTAGGGCTAGAGGGTTCCTTGCTCGGGTGAAAGCCTCTTTGGGAACAAAGCCCACTCTTGCTTGCCTTAAGCGCAAGTTTGGCGGATATCATGCACTTGTCAAATCTTGGGTAATCCATTAACCAAGTGAAATGTCGCGATCTTGGTTAAATAGGATGTATATCTCTCGTGTTGCACGGTGGAAATTACTTCCTTAGTAAGAAAGCAAGAAAGCTTGTACAAGCCTTTATCCTTGATGCCTTGTGCTATGATGTCCTTAGTGCCAGGATCAATCACTTTCACGGATCTGTTATCAAAGAGAACTTGTTTGTGATGATTAGTAATTACCTTGCATGAGAGTAGATTTATACAAAGGTTTGGTACAAAAAGTATGTTCGATAAGGCTTTGTATTCTCCTCGATGATTTGTTATTTGAACTTTGTATTTTCCTTAAATTTGAAAACTCTTGTTACTTCCTAAGTATACCTCACCTTTGTGGTCTTCTAACTCCTCAAATGACTCATGATCTTTGCACATGTGGGAGATTGCATCACTATTAAATATCCATTCCTCTGATGAGCGAGAACTGATTATAGTGTGTGCCTCTCTTGAGATAAGGAGATCTTCACTTGAACAATGAGACCTATGTGAAGAGGACTTAGCTTAATTCTTGGAAGTAGATGCTTTAGAATTGTTCTTCTTTTTATAGCATCTTCTATATATTCCCTGATTTTCAACAATAATTGCATATAAACTTCTTAGAGGAGTTGTTGGAACCTTGCTTAAGTGTATTAATAGTGATTACGAGAGTTCTTAGCCTTGTTAAAGGGACACTTAGCTTTCATGACAGTTTCCTGCAATGTTGGAAACTTCGATCACGATTCGTGAAGGAGCGAGAGTCCGCACTTTCTCCCATGTTAACACTTAACCTCGATTGTAACGTGTTGTTACAAAAGTCTGATAGACTTAGGAAGCTTGTTTAGAAGCCTAATAACCATATCTTCACTCGATTCCTATCTACCATGCAACACGAGTTTGCATTAGTAATTTTCGAAGTTATGGGATCCTCGGGCCTAATGAAGAGGTTATGGAACTCGACTTCTAAGGCATAAATTCTAGAGGGAGTCTTATCCTCGTAGAGATCCTCAAGTATTTTCCACACCTCATCAAAAATCTTGCAAGAAGTATGTCCTTTAGTTGACTCATCACAAGTAACAATAGTTGTCTTAGGGCTCGCTTATTGTTAACATTCCAAACATTCCATGCGGCTAAGGCACTATCCTTATCGAACTCAGGTTTCGTAACATCGACTACTTCATATAGCAAGTTTCTGTATAACTTCTAGTTCTCTTCTTCCATAAATCATAGTTCATGCCATTCAACCTTTCATCCTTAGGCATGAACATAGGATTGAATGATGGCAAGTACAACTGACTAGAAGACGTAGATGATAGAACTTCAAAATGAATCACCACACTTGCAAGGATAGAGTAGGCACCAAAGTTTGTAATGGGCTTGGGAGGCTTAGAGTAGCCCTTTGGATACAGTGATACCCCTCGGGAAGCAACGGGCGAAAGGGGAGGGGGGGGAAGGGGGGGAAGGGGGGGAAGGGGGGGGGAGGGGGGGGGGAGGGGGGGGGGGTGGGTTTTTTTTTTTTTTTTTTTTGGGGGGGGGGGGGGGGGGGGGGGGGGGGGGGGGGGGGGGGGGGGGGGGGGGGGGGGGGGGGGGGGGGGGGGGAGGAGGGGGGGGGGGAGGGGGGCTTAAAATAGCTTAATAGGCACTGAGCGATATCTTTTGGGGGCTTAGATGCCTCTAAGGTGCACACACACAAAGATCTTCTTATATTCTTGATGGTACAAAAGTAGAGCACTTAGGGCCTAATGGAGCAAAACGTTCTAGGCTAAATTCCTTGGGAAAGTACAAAAATGAAGAGTACAATAGTGCCAAAAGAGATGCCAAAATAAGGATTTGAAACCATTGAAAACACAAAGGATAACTAAACGCTTGGTGCCAATAGATGTGCTTTAAAAAATTAAGGTTCATGTGAGACGAGTGCGTGACTTTGAGTTAAAGAAACCCTCCGATTACCTGACGGATCGGCACTCAACGGCAAAGGTTTTAAATCGTATTTGTGAACTGATTTTCACAAAATCAATTGAATGAATTGGGCTCTACTAATTTGTTGATTACAATAATAGATGGATCAACCTAAAGTTGTCAATGCTATTGAAATGGGACGTTACTTTCCATAAGCCCTCATGACTATCAAAATCAATTAGGTTCAATGAACATGATATATAGAATTCGTCTCGAAAATCAACTCTTGCTCAAGAAAAGAACTACAAAACCTTTAAGAACGTAATGTTTTATGAATAGTTTGACATAAGTAATGATGTCAAACTCGAATGCAACAAAATTGATCCCATGTGGCTTTTGGAGGGACGATGTGCTAGTAGTGTGAGGGACTCAAAGTCTCTCTCTCTCTCTCTCTCTCTCTCTCTCTCTCTCTCTCTCTCTCTCTCTCTCTCTCTCTCTCTCTCTCTCTCTCTCTCTCTCTCTCTCTCTCTCTCTCTCTCTCTCTCTCTCTCTCTCTCTCTCTCTCATGGACTGAGCACACCATAGTGCCCATTCATAAGTCAGGAGATACTATGGATCCAGCTACGTACCGGACGATCATGATTGGCCCTATATTGGCCAAGTTATATGGGGCGGTACTAGAGACAGAGTTGAGTACTCTCTCTCAGAGGAAGGGTATCAGAGCTCCAGGACAGGAAGGCTTCAGACCAGATTACTCTACCATTGACCACATCTTCACTCTGAGATGCCTGATCGACCAGGCAAGGGTGAGGAAGAGGAGATTATATTGCTGCTCTGTGGACTTCCGCAAAGCATTTGACACCGTTCCGAGGGGACGACTCTTCAGACGACTACTTGATATCGGAGCTCCAGAGGAGATGATATGGGGGATCTACGCCTTATACGAGAGAGTATCTGGTAGAGTCAGATGTCCGGGGGGCTTATCTCATCCACTTGCTAGCACTATCGGGGTGAAGCAAGGATGCCCTCTTTCACCCACCCTCTTTGGTCTCTACATTGATGAGATAGTGGACTACAACAGCAGCAGGGGGGTGATGGCATTGAGGTACGTGGGTCCACTGTCCATATTCTTCTATACGCTGATGACATTGTACTGGCTTCAGAGTCTGCAGAAGGTCTACAGCAGCATCTACATGGCCTAGATGACTTTTGCACACACAGAGGGTTATCTGTGAACCTTGGTAAAACCAAGGTCATGATCTTTCATACATCAGCACAGGTACGCAGACATAGTTTGTTCACAGCAGCAGGTGGACAGATTGAGGTGGTCGGATCATATGTTTACTTCGGAGTGACATTTACAGCAGCATCAGGGGTCTTCTCTATGTCTCAGGCAGCACGTGACCGCATCACGTGGGTATGCAGCACTTGCCTTGATGGAGAGACAGTGCCACTAGGCATATTTTCAGGAGCCCCGCACAAAGGGGTGGCTCTTCGACACTTTGGCTACACCCGCCCTCATGTATGGGGCAGCCATATGGGGACCAGGATTAGCCACATCAGTATGGACAGCATTAGAGAGGCCACAGGTCCTCATGATTTCCAGACTTATCCGCAGCAGCCTTCAGTACCACATGATATCATTAGAGCAGAGCTAGCTACACCTCCGATGCTAGTTGAGGCACTATTCCAGACAGTATGCCTATTACACAGACTCCGGAGCATGGATACAGAGCGCATTGCTTATTGAGCTTTCCAGGCATCACGGGACATGGCATTAGCAAGCGACACCTCCTCATGGTATGCACAGACACGAGCTTGGCTGGCCCACCACTGCATTGACATAGACAGGCTACCACACCTACACTACGACTCTCATGCACCCACCTACTCACTCTCTCATCAGGAGAGGAATAGGGTCATTCGTCAGGAGATATGGCATACATACATACAGAGGACATGGGTGAGCCCTAGGGATACATTGCCACCGAAAATGCTCTATTACCGTGAGCGTTTTCTACATATATCGGACGAGGGCTTCATCGAGATTCCGAGATACATGCAGACATGTCTACCCCACCACCTTCGAGTAGTCATCGGGCAGCTCCGGGTTTCATCACATCAGCTGGAGATTGAGAGGGGTCGGTCCAGGGGAATCCCCCATGAGGAGAGGCGGTGCCCAGTATGCCAGACAGAGGTAGAGAGTGAGGAGCATTTTGTTATCAGATGCCCAGCATACTTAGACCTACGAGCACAGTACTTAGACCTACGAGCACAGTTCCAGATAGAGGAGTCACTCCCGTTATGCATGACTATGGGAGACCAGCGACGCTTGGGACGCTTCCTCGTAGCAGCATACGAGAGGCGAGATCCGTCACTCCAGCCCACACATCAGCCACGGGTGAGTACGCAGCAGACCATTACCCAGTTTTTTCAGCGGGCTGAGCCACATCAGAGAGGTCCATCTATAGGGCTCACGCTCTACCAGGCAGCAGCACAGAGAGCACGGCACCGACCACGCATGGCCGGATATCATCGACCACGACTATATCAGGAGGATATCTCACGCATCAGGACAGCCTACGACCACATGATGGAGCATCGGTGCACCACCACCCCATGGGTTGTCTTCCTTGAGGAGGCACTCACACCACCCCCGATGTACCACATACTACAACCACCTCCACCCATTCACCAGTAGCTAGGGTGTTTTACTCACACTTTTACTCACATGTCCCCCATGTATTAGGTGGCCACTATCTGCAGAGTCAGAGCCACGTCTCCCCAGCCTTTTCCAGCCTTATATATCTTTGTGTCGCGATATACTTTTTATTTCATTTCATCCTCCACACAGGGTTACTACACTTGTACATGGTTTTTGTCTCATAGGCCAAGTTTGGCCTCCAGAAGACGTTAATATGACTTTCTTTCTCTCTCTCTCTCTCTCTCTCTCTCTCTCTCTCTCTCTCTCTCTCTCTCTCTCTCTCTCTCTCTCTCTCTCTCTCTCTCTCTCTCTCTCTCTCTCTCTCTCTCTCTCTCTCTCTCTCTCTCTCTCTCTCTCTCTCTCTCTCTCTCTCTCTCTCTCTCTCTCGCTAGTAGGTGGCCACTATCTGCGGAGTCAGAGCCACATCTCCCCATCCTTTTCTAGCTTTATATATATCTTTGTGTCTCGATATACCTTTGATTTCATTGCATTCTCTACACAGTGTTACTAGACTTGTACATGGTTTTTGTCTCATAGGCCAAGTTTGGCCTCCAGAAGACGTTAATATTTCTTTCTCTCTCTCTCTCTCTCTCTCTCTCTCTCTCTCTCTCTCTCTCTCTCTCTCTCTCTCTCTCTCTCTCTCTCTCTCTCTCTCTCTCTCTCTCTCTCTCTCTCTCTCTCTCTCTCTCTCTCTCTCTCTCTCTCTCTCTCTCTCTCTCTCTCTCTCTCTCTCTCTCTCTCTCTCTCTCTCTCTCTCTCTCTCTCTCTCTCTCTCTCTCTCTCTCTCTCTCTCTCTCTCTCTCTCTCAGCCTTGGCAAGACCAAGGTCATGATCTTCCACACCTCCCCCTTGGTGAGAAATGGAGCAGGATTCACAGCCGGCGGTGGACAGATTGAGGTGGTCACTTCCTATGTCTACCTCGGAGTCACATTCACGAGCTTACCTGGCCCCTTCAGCATGAGACAGGCAGCCACCGATAGACTCACACGAGCATATGCAGCTTTAGCCATGTTAGAGCGGAGATGTCACAAGGCACACTTCCAGGAGCCCCGCACGAAGGGGTGGCTATTTGACACACTAGTCCGACCAGCTATGATGTATGCTGCGACAATTTGGGCCCCAAGCCTCACAACCACCCAGTGGAGTGCGATCGAGAGGCCCCAGGTACGTATGATCTCGCGACTATTTCGCGGGAAACAGTCGGTACCACATGACATCATCAGGGAAGAGCTAGCTGCACCACCCATGGTAGTAGATGCACTATTCCAGACTATCTGCTTTATTCAGAGGATGAGGAAGCTCCCTACAGACAGACTCACATGCAGAGCTTTTGAGGCATCTATACAGATATCAGAGTCAGGATATGAGAGAGCTTGGTACACTCAGGTTAGAGTATGGTTTGATAGTCATGGGCTTGATATGGACAGATTACCGCCTTTCAGTACGACCCCGACTCACCTCACATCCACCTCTCTCGTCATGAGAGGAATGTTGTGTTGAGACAGGATCTTTGGCAGCGCTACATTAGTCAGACATGGCACACACCACACATGGGATCGAGACTATTGCACTATCGAGACCAGTTCTTAGACATCCTAGCAGACGGTTTCATCCGGCGGCCATGTTACATGGATACTTACATGCCTCATAGCTCAAGGGTAGCGATTGGCCAGTTGAGAGTCTCATCACATAGACTAGAGATTGAGACAGGAAGAGCCGCAGACATTCCCAGAGAGGAGCGGATATGCAGGGTTTGCAGAGTAGAGATAGAGGATGAGGAGCACTTTGTATGCAGATGTAGCGCATATGATGGCATCAGAGGTAGATACGGGACTCTATTTACAGGGCAGCCCACCCTCCGAGAGATCATGGACTCTAGAGACCAGCGACAGCTCGGGCGATTCCTACTAGAGATACAGAGTCACAGAGATTCCCTACTCGAGCCTACTGTAGCAACCCATACAGGAGGGAGACAGAGTCAGCTCACTGAGTTCTTTATTCCACGACGTGCTGCAGCCCTCCCCCCCTCAGCCCACACACCGAGAGGGGTGACTCTTCAGCAGGCTCAGGCTGCTCGAGCTAGGAGACGACCCCGTGCTAGAGGATATCGGGCCCCGAGACATCACCGACATCAGATTGCAAAGATCCAGGCTCGTCACCATGGCGCCATGGAGGAGAGACGATTCCAGATGATGGCTGATCCCGTTGCAGCTATCACGATGGCCCTGACTCCACCTCCACCTATGTATCACATCTTACACCCGCCCACTAGCACAGGATGGAGCTAGTTAGTCGTTTCAGATGCATTCCCATGCTTGTTGTACTACCCCTTTGCATATAGACTGCCATAGATATCGCACTCCATACACACCCCCCCCCTTTCATGGGTATCTCCACACGCATTTCACGGAGATATGTATCAGCTTTACCAGTTTCTTTTTCAGCACTTTTATCTTCTCTGATAGACAGAAGATACACCCATGTACATCGATTTTTCTCATAGGCCGAGTTCGGCCTCCTAATAGACGTAAAAACACTTTCTTTCTTCTTTCTTTCTTTCTCTCTCTCTCTCTCTCTCTCTCTCTCTCTCTCTCTCTCTCTCTCTCTCTCTCTCTCTCTCTCTCTCTCTCTCTCTCTCTCTCTCTCTCTCTCTCTCTCTCTCTCATATTATAGTACCCTAGGTGAAGTCTTCCTTATGGGGGACTTCAATGGTCGCACCAGTCACGTCAGTGACATGGACCATCCACAGCTCATGAGGGGCAAAGATCCAGATGAGACAAGCACTAGTAGAGTATCACCAGATATGGGTCAGGACACCACCGGGTATGGCAGACATCTCCTTGAGTTAGGCAGCCGACACCATCTCATTATATATAATGGGATGCATCGTTGGCCAAGCTCGGGCGGACTTACTTGCTTCCCTCACAGAGGGGGTGAGAGCACGGTCGACTACATTTTAGGTACCATCTCTCGAGCTTCACTTCTCCCCTGGGCGCTCACTTAGTATTGGACGACACCCACTTGGTGCTGACCATACGTATATCACATTCACACTTTCATCTCCTATCCCATTAGACCCTCCCTCACTCATCGAGCCACACACCACAATACACTTCACACACGAGCTCTCACATGTTTACGCACACCACTTACACACCGGGCTACTCTCCCTCGATCCTGTCTCATCTTTGGACACACTTACATCACAGATCACCACCATCCTTCATGACTCAGCTATCCACAGTTTTCCACATCGCACACATACACATCCTCCGCGCACAGGATCCATGCCCCAGAACCGTTGGTACGATGCAGATTGTCGAGAGCTAAGGAAGCATCTACGAATTTTAGAGCTTACAGGGGATATTACACATAGACAGGCACAGCGTCGAATGTAGAGCCTTACTCGACGCAGGCGGCGGGAATGGGAGGAGAGACAATACTCGGATATCTACCATTTGCTCATGAGTCCGGATAGTGCAGTGGCATGGTGACATCTAAGGGAGAGGAGAGAACAGACACCCATTCGGGACCCGAGCATTGGGCATAGCTATGCACAGAGCCTATACCGGATCCCACACCAGCCCCCCATTCCCAGGCCGCAGAGCTCACGCCCCACCAGCTCTCACTTCTTCACACCCACTATGGTGAGCTGTGCTATTTCCTATTTACAGCATGGCAGAGCCCATGACCAGTTCAGTTTACAGGCAGGCCATCTCATCTACGGATGCATGACTCGCACCGCTCATTGCGCACCTCTTCAACCGTGCACTGGTTGAAGGGTTCCCTAACTCATGGACTGAGCACACCATAGTGCCCATTTATAAGTCATGTGATGTTATGGATCCAACTACATATCGGATGATCATGATTGGCCCCATATTGGCCAAACTATATGAGGCAGTGCTAGAGGTAGAGTTGAGCACCCTCGCCGAGAGGAAGGGCATCAAGGCTCCACGACTGGAAGGTTTCAAACGAGATTACTCTACCATTGACCACATCTTCACTCGAAGATGCCTGATCAACCAGGCAAGAGTGAGGAAGAGGAGATTATACTGCTGCTTTGTGGACTTCCGCAAAGCCTTCGACACAATTCCCAAGGAGAGACTCTTCAGATGCCTACTTGATATCGGTGCTCCAGATGAGATGATATGGGGGATCTATGCCTTATATGAGAGAGTATCTGGTAGAGTCAGATGTCGAGGAGGCTTATCTCACTCACTCGCTAGCACCATCGGAGTGAAGCAAGGATGCCCTCTTTCACCCACCCTGTTTGGTCTATACATTGATGAGATAGTGGACTTCATATGACAGCAGGGAGGGGAGGGTGTTGAGGTATGAGGGACCACTGTTCATATTCTTTTATACGCTGACGATATTGTGCTGGTTTTAGAGTCTACCGAAGGTCTACAGCACCACCTACGTGGCCTAGACGACTTCTGCATACATAGAAAGCTATCTGTGAACCTTGGTAAAACCAGGGTTATGATTTTTCATACATCAGCACAGGTGAGGAGACATAGTTCTTTCACAGTAGCAGGCAGACCGATTGAGGTAGTCCGATCATATATCTATCTCGGAGTGACATTCACAGCAGCCTTTAGAGTTTTCTCTATGTCTGAGGCAGCCCGGCATCGCATCACACGTGGATACGCATCACCAGACTTGATGGAGAGATAGTGCCACCAGGCACACTTTCAAGAGCCCCGCACAAAGGGATGGCTCTTCGACACTTTGGTTACACCAGCGCTCATGTATGGAGCAGCCATATGGGGGCCGGGGTTAGCTACATCAGCATGGACAGCATTGGAGAGGCCATAGATTCTCATGATTGCCAGACTCATCCGAAGCAAGCCTTCGATACCACATGATATCATCATAGCACAGCTCGCTATACGACCGATGGTAGTAGAGGCACTATTCAAGACAGTATGCCTATTACACAGGATCAGGAGCATGGATACAGAGCCCATCACTTATCGAGCGTTCCAGGCATCACGTGACATGGCATTAGCAGGAGACACCTCCTCATGGTACGCACAGACACGAGATTGGATGGCCCACCATGGGTTTGACATAGACATACTACCACCACTACAGTATGACTTACAGGCCCCCACCTATTCGCTCTCCCATCAGGAGAGGAATAGGGTCATTCAACAAGAGATATGGCATACATACATACAGAGGACATGTATTAGCCCCATGGGTACATTGCCACCGAAAACGCTTCACTACCGTGAGCATTTTCTACAAATCTCACACGAGGGCTTCATTGAAACTCCACGATACATGCAGACATACTTACCACACCACTTCTGAGTCTTCATTGGGCAGCTTCGAGTTTCATCACATTAGCTCGAGATCGAGAGTGGTCGGACTAGGGGAGTCCCTAGAGAGGAGAGGTGGTGCCCAATATGCCATATAGAGATAGAGAGCGAGGAGCACGTTGTTATCAGATGTCGAGCATACTCAGATCTATGAGCACAGTTCCACATAGAGGAGTCACTACAATTGTGCATGACCACTGGAGACCAGCGGAGGTTGGGACGTTTCCTCACGGTAGCATATGAGAGACGAGATCAGTCCCTACAGCCCACGCATCAGACATGCGTGAGTACCCCATTACTCAATTCTTTCACCGAGATGGGCTACATCGGACGAGCCCACCTTCCCGAGGCATAGGACTCACTCTCGAGCATGCAGCTACACAAAGAGTACGAGGTCGACCACATAGGGCTGGATACGAACGACCACGACTATACCAGGAGGATATTTCACGCATCATGATACCCCATGACCACACGATGGAGCAGAGGCGCACCACCACCACCTAGGTAGCCTTCCTTCATGAGACACTCAGACCGCCGCCGATATACCACATACTCCATCCACCCCCACCCATTATGTGTAGTTAGGATATATATATTCACTCCCATCATGGGCCCCCATGTATTAGGTGGTCATTATCTGCAGAGTCAGAGCCACATCTCCCCATGCACCACTACATTATTACATTATCCCCACTACCTCTCCATCACCCGGTACACTATCATGTGGTTGTTTCCAACCTTTTTAAGCCTACACAGATTTGTGTAGCGAGTACTATTCCGTTTTATTTCTACACAAAGGTTACTACGGTTCATAGTTAGTAAGGTACGATATGTACGATTTGTACGGTACGTATTAGTACGGTACTACGTACGTACCTTAAGATTTTGGGCTCCTCGTACGATATTCGTACGTTCATAAGGTACGGTGACAATAAATGTATAAGGGAGTACACATCTATAAAGAGTATTACTTGCCATGAATATGCATAATATTGTATCTATGCATAAAGATAATTGTTCTCCAACTAGTATAGATGAAAAACCAATGTATTTCCTTCATAAATTGGAAAATAAAACACATGCACTTTTTTGGTACGAATTGGTACGAATACGTACTAGTACGTACGGTACGAAAAATACGTACGAAAGGGTTCGTACTGGTACGAATAGCAACTATGCTACGGTTGTACATGGCTTTGTCTCATAGGCCAAGTTTGGCCTTTCGAAGACGTTAATCTCTCTCTCTCTCTCTCTCTCTCTCTCTCTCTCTCTCTCTCTCTCTCTCTCTCTCTCTCTCTCTCTCTCTCTCTCTCTCTCTCTCTCTCTCTCTCTCTCTCTCTCTCTCTCTCTCTCTCTCTCTCTCTCTCTCTCTGATCCCCCTTGTATTAGGTGCTCATTATCTGTTGAGTCAGAGCCATGCTCCCCTAGGCACCACTATTTTATTCCAACTACCTCCTCATTACCAAGTTCACCATCCTTTGTTGTTTTCAGCCTAAACAGTTTTGTGTAGCGAGTATTTTTCCTTTCAATTGCTACACAGAGATTACAACAGTTGTATATGATTTTCTCATAGGCCAAGTTTGGCCTTTGAAAACGTTAATATACCTTTCTTTCTTCTCTCTCTCTCTCTCTCTCTCTCTCTCTCTCTCTCTCTCTCTCTCTCTCTCTCTCTCTCTCTCTCTCTCTCTCTCTCTCTCTCTCTCTCTCTCTCTCTCTCTCTCTCTCTCTCTCTCTCTCTCTCTCTCTCTCTCTCTCTCTCTCTCTCTCTCTCTCTCTCTCTCTCTCTCTCTCTCTCGACTAGGGATTCGCGGCCTATGAGACAGCACAGCAGGAGGTGCACATTGCAGTCTGGAACTGCAATGGATCGTTATGGACACATCCAGGGCGCCTCGAGGAGGTGATGGAGGGCAGAGACATTATCTTCTTGACAGAGACACACGAGAGCCCGGGGAGGAGCCTACCGAGGATTGAGGGCTATATGTGGGAGTCAGTTCACCGCCGCTAGATGAGACAGCACACCACACGAGGATCAGGAGGAGTAGCCGTGCTCTATAGACAGTCGTTCCAGCACAGGGTACAGGTGGTAGCCAGAGACCAAGACGCACGTTTCATGAGAATACGCTTGCAGCTATCAGAGGAGAGAGCAGCGTACTTCGCCGTATGCTATATTGCACCCATTGGTTCACGCTTCACACATTCCCCTGAGCAGCTATCAGGACGGGAGGGACCAGACACCACATCGCCATATGACTGCCTCAGTGACACGATTATGGAGTATACCGGGATGGGTGAAGTCTTCCTTGTAGGAGACTTCAATGCCCGCACTCAGAGCCACCAGTGTGATATCTACGACTTTGACGACCCTGAGATGCTTCGTACCATAGATGACATGCCTACACTCAGAGCCTCAGCTGACACCGCCACACCCACCTTATATGGCCGACACTTACTCCAGATGGGAGCAGCACACCGTCTCGTTATATATAATGGGATGGGGAGCTGGCCCACCTCGCGCGATCTCACCTGCATTCCACCCACGACACCACAAGGGGGCAGTGTGGTAGACTATGTTATCGGACCCCCGTAGGCGACACATCTGATCACCTCATTCACTATCCCACCCTTACCGATTGGAGTTGATCACGCATATCTTGCCCTATCCATTCGCGGCTCACCATGCATACCCCACCCCGTCACCATACAGCCACGAGCCCGTACCACCATTCACTTTAGACATGAGCTAGCACATATCTATAGCTCCCATGTTCGAGAGCGCATCTACTCCCTTGATCCCTCTGCCTCCTTGGACACCCTCACCGCCCACTTCTCCTCGATCCTCCATACATCCGCTACGCTCAGCTTCCCATACACCACCCACAGCATTGCACATCCGACACGGCTGGGGCATACACCCCAGAATAGATGGTACGATGAGGAGTGTAGGCGACTATACCGACATCTCAGATCACAGAGTATCTTGGGATCCATCACAGAGAGGGAGGCACGACGACAGATGCGAGCCCTCACACGCCGGAAGCGGCGAGCTTTCGAGGAGAGACAGGAGGCAGAGTTGATCGACCTTCTCATGAGTAGGGATTGTGCCACCGCGTGGAGGGCACTACGTGAGCCACGTCCACCTACACCCATAGCAGATCCTTCGACTTGGCACACCTACGCCCAGAGGTTATATGACGTCCCAGGACAGCCACCATTACCGATTCCTTCCACACCGCGTCCGGTGATATCCACCCTCTTCACAGCAGGCATGGTACGACAGGCCATCCATAGGCTACAGCATGGCCGTTCAGCAGACCACACGGGGCTATAGGGAGAGCACTTTATATACGCAACAGATGTAGTTTCCCACTTGATCGCCCATCTCTTCAACCGTGCTCTGGTTGAGGGATTACCAGACTCATGGACTATGCATACCATTACCCCTATCCATAAGTCCGGCGATATGATGGACCCAGGGAACTACAGGACTATTATGATACTCCATATCCTGGCCAAGATCTATGGGGCAGTACTAGAGGCAGAGCTCAGTACACACGCTGAGGCAGCGGGGATCAGAGCACCCGGCCAGGCAGGCTTCCGTCGCACTTTCTCCACCATCGACCACATCTTCGTGCTTCGTTGCCTGATTGAGAGCACGAAGGCGAGGAAGCAGAGACTATACTGTTGCTTTGTGGATTTCCGCAAAGCCTTCGACATGGTCCCTCGAGAGAGACTACTAAGGAGGCTCCAAGAGTTACAGCTTCCATCAAACATGCTATGGGCCATCCACGCTTTGTATGCAAGAGTCACAGGCAGGGTACACTGCCCCGGCAGTCTATCAGACAGCCTTGTTAGCACCATTGGTGTGAAACAAGGTTGCCCTCTCTCACCCACTCTCTTCGGTCTCTACATCGACGAGATCACGGAGTATATACAGCGAGCAGGAGGGCGAGTAGGAGACCTCGGAGGTACGCCAGTACATATCCTATTATATGCTGATGACATTGTCCTACTCTCAGAGTCACAGGAGGGGTTGCAGTCACATTTACAGGCGCTCGATACCTTTTGCATGGAGAGAGGACTCACAGTGAACCTTGGCAAAACCAAGGTCATGATCTTCCATACCTCCAGGACAGTACGCCATCGCGCCTCTTTCACAACAGCTGAAAGACAGATAGAGGTAGTGGACTCCTACGACTACCTAGCTATCACCTTCTCGGGCAGCACAGGGGTATTCTCCATGGCACAGGCTTCGAGAGATAGATTGACGTGAGGTTATGCGGCACTTGCAGGATTGGAGAGACGCTCCTTTCAGACACATTTTTAGGAGCCCCGAACTAAGGGGTGGCTCTTTGACACTCTAGTGACACCCGCATTGATGTACGCAGCAGCAGTATGGGCACCAGGGATCACAGAGGCGATGTGGACGCAGATTGAGAGGCCCCAGATCACCATGATATCACGATTGCTGCGCAGCAAGCCCTCCGTTCCACATGACATTATACGAGCTGAGCTTGGCACACCACCGATGCTAGTGGAGGCCCTCTTCCAGTTGGTGACCTTTATTCTGAGAGTCAGAGAGCTTCCCACTAGCCGACTCACCAGGCTTGCATTTGAGAGCTCTAGACATTTGGCAGAGACAGGGCATGAGAGAGTATGGTATGCACAGACTTACCGATGGTTAGCAGACCATGGCATGGGCATTACGGATCTCCCCCCTTTTCAGTATGACCTCTCTTCCCCCCACATTACCCTCTCTCGTTCAGAGAGGAATAGGATCATCCGTCAGGACCTACTACAGATACACGTCAGGGAGACATGGATAGCACCACGGGAGCCTCTTCCCACAAAGAGGCAACACTACAGAGAGCACTTCCTGACTGTGACAGAGGATGGTTTCATTCAGAGACCACGATACATGGATACATATATGGCACCAGCTGAGAGAGTGGCCATTGGGCAGCTCAGAGTATCATCACACCAGCTCGAGATTGAGATTGGGCCAGCCACACATACCCACAGGGATGAGCGACTATGCAAGATATGTAGAGAGGAGGTGGAGGACGAGGAGCACTACACATGTAGATGCCAGGCATATGAGGACATCAGAGACCGCTACCCACAGCTCTTCAGGGGGCCTAGAGAGATCAGGGCTTTATTGGGGACAGAGGACCAACGCCCTCTAGGTCGTTTCCTAGTAGAGCTCCAGCACCGCAGCGCATCACTCCTCCAGCAGCAGATGGAGATACACCTGACCCCCCCCCTCAGACTTATATTACAGATTTTTTCAGACCCACATACACTCGAGGGCCCAGCTCGATGCGGGGTGTCACATTACACAGAGCAGAGGAGCTTAGACGACAGCGTCGACGACCGAGACCCCTTGTCCGGAGAGCTCGTCCACATCAGAGAGAGATTCAGGCGATTCACGCACGCCATGACATGGAGATACAGAGACGCAAGCAGCGCACCCCTATCGATTTGGACGCCCAGAGCATTTTGAGGATCGCCATGATGCCTTACCCACCGATGCATTATATCCTACACCCACTCCAGGCATTTAGGGGGTTGTGATACCATCGAGCCTCCCCTCCCTATGCATATCATATTTGTATCTCACCCATTGAGCATATAGAGTGCATACCCATAGCACCCCACACCCTTGATGCCAGCTACTATCCCTCCTTTTATACCCGTTTGCAGTACTCACACTTTATTTTCGTTTTGGATCACAGTGGATTGGATCATACTGATGTATATGTTTTGTCTTATAGGCCGATTTTGGCCTCTAATAGACGTTAAAAAGTCTTTCTTTCTTTCTCTCTCTCTCTCTCTCTCTCTCTCTCTCTCTCTCTCTCTCTCTCTCTCTCTCTCTCTCTCTCTCTCTCTCTCTCTCTCTCTCTCTCTCTCTCTCTCTCTCTCTCTCTCTCTCTCTCTCTCTCTCTCTCTCTCTCTCATCCACTCCTTTTATACCCATCTTTTGTACTCACACTTTATTTTCCTTTTGGGATCACAGTGGATTGGATCATACTGATGTATATGTTTTGTCTCATAGGCCGATTTTGGCCTCTAATAGACGTTAAAAAGTCTTTCTTTCTCTCTCTCTCTCTCTCTCTCTCTCTCTCTCTCTCTCTCTCTCTCTCTCTCTCTCTCTCTCTCTCTCTCTCTCTCTCTCTCTCTCTCTCTCTCTCTCTCTCTCTCTCTCTCTCTCTCTCTCTGTGTTTTTAAGGTTTTTTTAGGGTTTCGTACTGTTATTTTAGGGTTTCGCCACTCTGATTTTAGGGGTTTTTCAGGTCTGATTTCACGTCACACATAAAGACAGCCAGCTGAAACCCTAACTGTTCGAACTTGAAAAACTGAAACCCTAACTGCTCGAAACCTTAACCGGCCCCAGCATGCCTCTCTCTTTTTCATAAATTCTGAACCGATAGGGATTGCAAAACCCTAAAGTTGATCATCTCCTTGGGTCTCACAAGGATTTGTCGGTAACATTGCAAAAATCAAGAAGAAGGACGTGGAGGAGATGATAACTAAAGCCATAAGAGAAGCAAAGAAAGAGGCAGATAAGGCTCTTAATCAAGAGATGAGGAAGGCAACAGAAAGAATAAAAGCTCTTGAGGATCAAATCAAACAACTCAAAGAAGACAGGGATGAGTGGAAATCTGAAACACACCGTCTTCAAGAGGAAATCATCCACATGAAGATCTCTAAAGAAGAGGGAGAAATTACCAAAATAGATGATCTGAAAGAAGAAATAATGAATGAATGGAGGACAAACATCCAAGAACAGGTCAGATCAGAGGTGGAATCAACCCAAAACAGTTGGGTTGAAGTCGTACGCAAAAGTATTAAACAAGAAGTAAAAGAAGAGGCAATCAGAGATGAATACATCAGAGTGCAAGACACACTTGAAGAGGAGAGACTCAGACAGGCGCGTAGACTACATGTAAGGATCACAGGCCTCTCTAACGGAACATCTGCTGAGGCTGATGCATCACAGATATGTCGTCAGCTAGGATATAGCAATATGCCATTCACCCGTGCGTGGAGAGCCGGAAAAGATCTTATAAGACCTTGAGCTCTTATATTACACATGAGGTCAGCAGAGGATAGGATCGCTTTTTTCAAAAAGTGATCCATACTAGGAAGACTTCCAAGTGAATCTTTATTCATGGACGAGGACCTCACAAAAATGCAGATAGGGCACAGAAAGACATGTATGCCTCTGATCTTACAGGCAAGAAGAGAAGGAAGGAAGGCTTTTTACCGTGACGGTAAAGTCGTTATAGATGGACGCCCTATCAAATAGGGATACACTCACACTACCTTGGTTGCTTCTTGAGTTACAAAGATAATAACTTAGTGCCAAACTAGTGTCCCTCAAGGGAGAGGCCTAAAAAAGCCTTGCAAAATACAAATAAAGGCTCTTAATGTGCCAAAGTACCCTAGAAAAAAATACAAAGTGTTATGATCTTTCACACCTTAGATTGTAAATGGTTTCCAAAAGTAAGGTCGATATAAAACATTATAGTTCGCACCACTAAAGATGTATCCTATTCTTTAAGAGAGGGAATTGTCACAAGTTCCTTGTAATAGAGAAGCTAAAAAGGTAGAAACCGATTCTCGTGAGAAGATTATAAAAGAGACTTATATAAGAAAAATTACATCCAATGGACAGTAAGTGCACACGTAGGAACAGATACAAAATATTTTTGTTCAAACTTTATCCAAGGTAACTTCTCTCTATGCACGAGTCAAGGAGAGCAGAGCGCGTCTCGTTATGAATGGATGGAAATGATGAGTGACATCATAGATGATGTCACCACGCAATTGAATTGGCAATCACACACTTAATTCAAGTACAACCACAATTTTCAAGTCCTTGTGAATTTAATTCTGGGTCCAAGCACGCAGATTCGATTTCTCTATGTAGCAAATGAAGGGCAGCGCTATCGTCCTCTTACTCCTCTCTCTTTCTTTGTCTCCCGAGAACAATAAGAGAATAGAGAACAATACCAAGAATAGCACACATGAAAGATATATAAGAAGGCATGCTGCAAATATTTCATTACATTCCAATTCTTGAAGTTACAAATAGATAGCTAAACATGAGCTTTGAAGCACAAGCTGTCCATAAACTTCACAAATTCTCAATGGCTGAAGTGAGTCTCCTCCAATCTCCTTCCATCCTTCACCCAGCTCAAAATTGAAGTGATGCTCTTCATAAAGTGATAGCTAAGAGCTGTTAAATAACCTCCTTATATAAACAACCAGAGATATAGCAAAAAAGCTCATAAAGCTGTTTTTCCGAAGATTTTGACACAAGAAGCTATTTTAGCTTTCCTTACTTTTCGCAAATCCATCCATGAGCTCTATGTTGAGCTTCTGCAGGTGCCATGTGTCTTTATTATGAAGTTACTTGGATCCATATGACAAGGTTACATATGATCTTGCCATGCATCATTTACTTTTCAAGTAGATTTGAGTTGCTTTTGAATTGTGACCTGAAACTAGGGTTTGACTTTTGAAAGAGAAAATGGTTCCTGATACAAAAGTGCTGTATATGGTTGAATAGCTCTCATTGAGCTCTATCGGGACATGCAAATATATTTTGACCCAAAAGTTGACCATTTTTTACCATTTTGACCATAGGTCGAATTGACCTTCAAATTTGGGCTTCACCTAGAGGAAGGTTGACCCAATTGACATGAATTTGATCATATGCTAACATACTTAGACGTGTATTTATGTAGATGTGTGTGTGTGTGTGTGTGTGTGTGTGTGTGTGTGTGTGTGTGTGTGTGTGTGTGTGTGTGTGAGAGAGAGAGAGAGAGAAAGAGAGAGAGAGAGAGAGAGAGAGAGAGAGAGAATACTTGTGTGACCACACAGATGTCCAACCAAATATTTTTCACAAAATGTGTAAAGAGAGAGAAAGATACATGTGCATGGACTATATGTGGTTCAATATGTTGTTGGAACATTGGGAAGAGTGTTCTCATGATATCATCAGGTGATGTTGGCCTTAAACTCTTCTCCAAATCACGTTGTACTCTGGAAATAAGGTGAGAATGCACACCACCAACCTGCACATTGAAACAAAAGCCTATGAAACCTAAAAACGACAATAGTGGATACCAAACAACAAACTTAAGATGAGTTTGGGGCCCTCCCCAGAGGCAAAGGGGAAAGAAGGCGGGAAAAAGCAGGGAAAAGGAAAAGAGAAATAGAGATTTACAACAGCGATCCAGAAATCTAGAAGGCCACGGATACTTGGATGTAACGCATAAACCCCTTCTATGATAACCTACAATGTGAAAAAGAATAAATATATGTCAATTGAAACATTTCAACAAATACAAAATCTTCACACTTTTCATGAAATAATCAGAAGACAACTAGCAAAAAAGATCAGCCATGAGATCTTCAATCAATCAATAAACCAGGTTCAAGTTGGAATTCATTTATGTTGTAACAAAAGTTTGAATTTAAAATTTATAAAAAGAAACACACACACACACACACACACACACACACTGTGAAAGGTAGTTGCATTCATTTAACACAGAACGAAAGGATTCAGAGTAATCATAATGTATCCAGCATGATTATTGCATGAAAGCAGAACACACATACACAGCAGATACCATCACTTCATATGAGATATATTTGCATTTTATACAGTAACCATGCTAGTTGAGATAGTGTAGATTTTGGCTAAGAAAGGTTCCTACAGTATGAAGTACTTTGTACTAACAATTTTGACAGTTATCAAGCATGAAATCCTCATCTTCTGATTAACTTTCCTCTGTGGCATATGTCGTATAATTTATGAATCATGATTCTGTAGAATGTTATACTTCATAGCTGTTCATCTATCTCTTATGTATATCTGATTCCTGTTTTATGCAGCTCATTTTCATAAAGAATTATACTCATTTATCTATCTATCTTTTTTTCCTAATCTTCTAAACTTGCTGAACTTCAAGGTTATATATCATTCACATATTTTGAATGTGTTCTTGCAGGCTCCTATCTATCTTCGAGCTTCTTCCTTTTTTTGAACAGGAATCCTGGTAATGGTTGCTCGTTTGGAGGTGAGCAAGAAGTTAGCTAATATTAGCCAATTTCCAAAAATGGTTGCCCACATGTTAGAATCCCATCAGAATGTAAACTAGAGATTAGAGAATGGATGCAATCCTTTTGAAAACAGCCATAAAGGGAAAACTGAATCTCTCTCTATTAGACTAACATATTCTATCCCTCTCTTCATTGTTTTTTCTTCAAATAATATCTTAAAATCATTGGTGCTAAATTGTTTGTGAAATGTGGCCATATGTGTTCCAATTTTCTTCATATCTATGCCATTAATTCAGATCAATGGTTTCATAATCTGAAACAACTGTTGAAGTATTAGTTTCCAGAAATTATTGATCTAGATTACCATAATAATAACTACAAGAGCAATAATGATGAAGATACTATTTCCGAGATCAGCAAGGTTGAGGCACTTCCTATTCTCCAAGTATTAACCAAGTATACACATGGTTGTTTTTTTTTCCGGTAATCTGCATTCTAGCGCAGGAAGAGTTAAAAAGCCGGCAAAGAGTCCACTAAAACGTTTCTGACATTATCTAATACTTTTTTGCCAAAAATAAAGAATAAAAATAAAGCAAATACTATAAATGACAACGGAAACATAAATATCTGATGATTAAGCATGAACTCCATGAGTACTGAGAAGTATGAAAGTTGACATAACACAATAGACTCATATGGGTAACGGCATAAATTGAACTTACTATGAGTCAAGATAAAAGACTTAGATCTATAAATATGAGTTATGAGTCATGTCAGAATATATAATAATCATGTGCCACTCAGCTATCATCCTGCACACACTACTACTTGTCGTCGTCACCATGTGTAGGGTTCTCTACTACAGTGCTAGAACCCTATATTGCATGTGTATGTGATATAGAAGGTATCTTGCCTTCTTCCATAATCCTTGTTCTTCAATGGTCTATTGATATGGGACAAAACTATCATCATATTTTTCCTCTTCAATAATGTGCAATATGCCTTCCAATTTTACAAATCCTCTTTCTTTGATTTTAGATGCACTGCATAGGTCTGTATGTACGTATGTAAATTTTTCCCACATTTTTCGGAAACAACCTAGTTCTTATTTTTGTGTGAATCAATGAAAATGTACTCCAACTCTCACACGGAGAAGCACATTCCTCATCAAGGCACAAGTAGCCATCTTTTGCAAATTGGCCATCGTAGCCTCCAAAATTTTCCCACCACTTTATGGGATAATGGATTCGTTTTGGGATCGAATGCAAGTGGCTAATTAAATGTACTTGAGCATGATTTGTACAAATCCAATTCATCAAAAAAAATCCCTATTCTTATATCTTTGAATCACATCCATCCACCCATATTTAACCTCTCCATCCTTATTGAGGCATTTCTTCCTCGAAAAAAGACGACGTTCATTTGAACCACCATGGAGTGAGGAGTGCATCATGTTCCATCTATCTATGCATAAAGCTTTGACTTCATCAATTCTTTTGAAATAGTAAGATTCAATTTCGCAACCTCTTCCACTATCCTTTGAACCCACCTACAAAGCCCATTTACATAGCAAGCAATGCATTGTTATTCTATGCAAAATCCCTATTCTTATATCTTTGAATCACATCCATCCACCCATCATTAACCTCTCCATCCTTATTGAGGCATTTCTTCCTCGAAAAAAGACGACATTCATTTGAACCACCATGGAGTGAGGAGTGCATCATGTTCCATCTATCTATGCATAAAGCTTTGACTTCATCAATTCTTTTGAAATAGTAAGATTCAATTTCGCAACCTCTTCCACTATCCTTTGAACCCACCTACAAAGCCCATTTACATAGCAAGCAATGCATTGTTATTCTATGCATTGTTCTTTAATGCTTTGTCTTATGTGTATGCATTCGGCAGTTATACATTACTAAGGCAATATTTGCACAGCCCTGCCTGCATATTTCCTAATAAAGAATACATACCACACCACAGTCCTTGGATACTTCCACTGCTTTGAATGCAGTACGGATATTCTTTTCGAAATCAAAAAGAGGAACCATTGCCAAAGATGCAGTTCTCAATTCTCGAATGTTCTGCCAAACAGTAGATAAAGGACAAAATCAGTCACATGGCACAAGAACAACTTCAGCCATACAGAGTCAACCACAGGATCAGCAAACTGTGCATGTGCATCTTAATTTACCTTCAGCAAAAGAGGAAGATCAAGAGAACTGAAGTCGTCATACTTGAAGTCCCTAGCTTGCTCTGATTTGTAATAGTTCTCCAATGAAAGAACCTCACAGCCCATGATATTTGCCATTTTGTATGCCAAACTTGTCTTGCCAGATCCACTTGGTCCTCCTTTTCAGAGCACACATTAGTAAACAAATGCTACAGCTAGATCGATCTTCTTAATTGAAGGCAATGAACAAAGAAATGTTATTTGGCATTTGTGCAATCAGAAACCAACCAATGCCTACAATAATCGGGGGTCCTTTCGCATTCAACAATGTCTGAAAGGAGATACCAAGAAACAAGGCTATGAAAAAGTTCATGAGATTCACTGCCACACAACATGATAAAACATTCAGCTCACTGACCTGGATACCTTGTATCCCAAGCAAAAGCCCCCGATCAAAATCGAGGGCCTCTGGTATAGGCAGCAGTTGAACTTTTGATTTTAGTGAATCATCTGCTGCTGTAAACAATACTCTTCTGAATTTCTTGAACTTTCTGAGGAAGATTCACAGCAGCATAATATGAGTGGCTCACCTGTTGAGCCCTTACCACGTGCTTCTAATGGAGCTAAGCGCCATGAAACTGGAGGAGAATCCATTTCAGATTTCGTGGGAGATCTTGTCCATGGTTCTTGTGCATCGGATGTCCTACTGAGTGGCTTAAGATGGAGAGCCTTTGGTGCAGTAAGCGCAGTATCTGCAGCAACTGGAACCATGGATAAAATTGGCCCTTGGAAAGCAGATGACGGAAGGGGTGGTGAACCCAATCGTGGTAGACCTGTTTGGCTTGAAGTGAGAAATTCTCTAAAAACCTGGTGATTGGTATTCATGAAGTATAGTTACCCTTTAACTCCAGCACCAGTTCCAAGTAAGACTTTGTAACCCAGGGCCCTTCCATTCCCAGAGATGAAGCCTCTGCTGCAACCACCTGCACAAACAAGACACCAAAGTGAGGCTCATTATCCTGCCAAGCCATGACGTACACTGTAAATAAAGCTCAGTTCTGGCTAACCTTTCGATCCTTTCCTCTTACAAGCACAAAAGTCCTCCCCAGATCATCAACATTTTCTATGCAGATGGACACATTTCCATTGTCAAATATTTTACTTTCACGCCTGTAGCTAACAGCCACCTGATAACCTAGAGCCAGCAATCCACCAAGTGTTTCCTTACCTACCTGCAGTCAATAGCCTTTGTTTATTTCAATTTCTTCTGCGACTACTTTGATTCACCTTCCCTCCCCCATCCCCTCAATCTCTCTTGTTTACCCCTCCATCTAGTCATCCTGACCATCATCAAACCTCACTCTCAGTTCTAGTGCCTTTGACAAGAACATGTTCAAGTTAACGGTCAATGTGCACAGCCAAAAACCCCCCCCCAAAGAAAAAAAAAAAGGGAGGAAAACACACACACAAACATTCTAATGTTTGGAAGTTTAAAAAGGGGAAAAATACAAACCACCACATTTACAAAATGCTCTTTCTCCAGTCATTTACATATATATCAGAGCTGTCTGCTGTCATTCTCTATGTACAGGAGATAAATGTCCATTATACCTGCATACAACTGCAAGCACAAATATGGAGCAAATGGACAGCATCTCCTAGGTAAAGACCCAAGGACCTACCATTACTGCTAAGGTGGCAAAAGGTACCTGATCTATCTTTTGATCTCTATTATCTAAATGCTCCAAAGGCGACATTTACATATGGGTCCCTTACACATAGGAACCCCTGCCAACAGCTGCTAGGACTCTAATCCTTCTCTTGCAAAGCAATAGTTCCACTAGGAAGTGGGCAACCAGCTCACGATCTCACACAGGGCCAAAGACTATCTCATGATAAGAGTCCATAGCCATGCTAGCTTCCACTACATCGATTTACACATGAGACAGTACACATGCGCGTATCTTGTGTTCGGCCTCAACAGACATAGCACCCTGTGGGCCCAATCGAGAGCTCCTACTTAATGTTCCAGTTGTATGCACATACCCTGTGCATAGCCTTAATTCTCAATTTCTCAAAGCACCACATGCATCTCAATGAATACCCGCTAATGAACATCTGAATCATATGCATGTACATTATGTGTAGCCTCAACTTGCATAGCAGCACGTGTATCCCAATGGATACCTCCTACTAAAGGTTCCATCTTGAAATCATGCAAAAATATTGGCCTACCAAGGTCAAGTTACAATACATATACAGATGAGTGAAACCGAAAGCTGAGCCTAGCATGTAGGATGTACATTCCTCACCTAGCCTAAAAGTAATCCAATGGTGGTGAAATACTTCCCTGCCATCTTCCTCTCACAATAGCCAATCATGCAGGTACCCAAGATTTCACGAGCACCAGGGCAGAGAGCCTCCCTCCAACTGAACATTTGCTCCCAAGAATGGTGATCATGGTGGGAGTTCCCTCCAGAAGATGTATATTAGTCGAGACCTCTATGGAATCAAAGAGTGTGCTCCTCATCGACCGCAGGCAACATTCATTATACAATTAATACCCTCCCTTGATGTATCTCAACATGCCCGCCTAAGCAAACCTCATCATTGGGGTATGGGCAAACATAGGAATATCCAACAATCGGTAACCGATCTTGTGCTTTGGGAAAATTCATAACGACCCAAAGCCTCCAATGCACCTAACATATGTGACCTATGGCATGCCGCATCAGCTTATTAAAAAGCTCACAACTCGCTATATTAATACAAGTCATTTCCCACTTGAGTGCTACAAAACATTGACGAGATCTTTTATCCACCATATGTGGACTTGAACCATGCTTGCCAGGGCCAATATCCTTCATCAACAGAATAAGAAGACTGTAGTCAAACATGATATCTCATGGCCATACCATAAATATATGGAGCACCAAAAGGTGCCCACTATCCTACACACATAGTTGTTCCTCATGTTTTCCTGACTTCTAACTTCTAACGTTTAGCCTACGTCTCGCGAGTACGGTAAATTGTTTCTGACATTTACCAACGTGACCTAAGTTTTTGACAAAAAACTAAGAATAGAATAGTATTATATGTCTACACAATAAAGTAAGCATTAATTCATTGATTCAAAATCTCATAATTCATTCATTCATGATGTTGTATCAATAACCCATTCTCCTCCTGCCTTCTGAGGCATCTACAAAATACCCAAAAATCATTCCAATTAGTGCTGAGGCTTTATAGGCTTAAGCACATGATTTATGACGATTGTCTATAGTGTACACTGCGCTACAGTCTACAATTGTCAATGACAATGTGAATAGCACATCATGTATGCACATCAATTGACAATCACAATTGTCAACAGCAGATGAATGATGATACATGGTTACATTCAACATCATGACAATGGACATCATGACACATGTATCATATATGAATAATGATGTACAGTCTAGACTCTACGTTATACATATTTTAAAGTACTTACTGTAGTCTTAATGATGTGCAGTGTAGTGTGTACATACTCTTAGATTCTTATTGTAGAGTCATAGATAGTAGACTGTAGTTTGTAGTATGTGACTGATTACTGAAGGATTGCTCGCAAGTCTTCAGAATTGACTGCCGACTTGCTGAATAGAGAAGTTTGAACAGTTGTGTGAGGAGTCCCTAAGTCTTGTCTCCTCATAGTAAAGGCTGAAGCGTGAAGCTCACTCTTAAGAAAGGATGGTGTGGGGCACTGCCCAGTAGTGAAGGCTGAAGCATGAAGCTCACTCTTAAGAAAGGATGGTATGGGGCACTGCCTACTGGGCAACGGGCAAATCGAATCAGATAGCTTCTTTGTAGTGCTTTAGATGAATCGAAGCCGAGAGCTAAGAGAATAGCGGTCGCATTGTCAGAAATCGACCTTAAAGACCCCACAATTCCCAACCTGCAATAGTCGCATCAGAAAAAGATTACTAATGTCCACGTTAGTGACGCTGTTGCTGACATCAGGAATACCATTCCTGACGCATCAGGTTACAACAGTGCCTACACAAATGATCATCTCATCAAACATAGCACTACCCTACTATTAATCCATCCCTCATGATGTCCTTGTTGGAAAATAGGCAACCTTCCAATAAAACAGAAATTGGAGCAGTCAACAGATGGTCAAAGGCTGGTCAAAGTTTGTCAAAGTGATTGAAAATTACACCCGTTTTTTATTGCATATTTGAAAAGTACAAGTCAAGAGCTATTTATTGATATATAGCACTTTGAATTCGGAACAGATTTAGAGGGTCAAACGCCTAACCCAAATTTCTGGTGGAAAGTCAAAACAGGCCAAAAACTGGTTAAAATCAAGGACAAATGACAGACTTTCATTGGACATTTATTAAAATATCATAAATCATCAACTGCCAATAAAAATATTTAATCCAAAAACAAAACCCAAAAAAAAAAAAAAAAAAAAAAAAAAAAAAAAAAATCCCGAAATTTGCACCACGATTTTTTGGGTGCTTTTTCTGACAGCTTTTTAGGTTTGAACACTTGCTATATAAAGACAAGCTTAATGGGTATTCTAACATCATCTCTTGGAAAGAGAGCTCTTACAGCTTGGCAGAGGAGGTCTTCTTCAACCTTGGAGGCATAGTGGTCTCGCACGAAGGCGTACATTTAATATGATGGCGTGCAGTTTTAGACAACCTAGAAAAAATTTTGGCATACGATAATGTTACCTATGTTCAAAAATAAAACAGGCATATAAATAACACTTAATATTGTATGGAATATGCATAATGCAAAGGTACATGATAGCAAATACATCATACATTATCATAGTACATAATGCATAGATAATATAACAGATGCATCATACTTATTACAATTTACTACTTCTCAAACCAAAATGTTAAAATAAATATAACAACAATGGATAGAAAAAAAGAGCGTGCATTATGTAATATGCATTAATGATTATCTATAAGCCATAGCCTTGGCCCTATAGGTTATTTGCCTATTGATTGTCTAAGGCTTAACTTTTAAGCCATGGTCCCATCATCCATGGAAGTCGTAACCCATGAGTCATATCATGTATAATATTCAATATCAGTACATACATGATGTAGGCATTGGGCAATGATGCATCATGCAATCATCAATGGCTTAGAGAATGGCTGACAGTGAGCATGGTTAGCCTCAAGGCTAGCCTAGCAAGGTGTTGGAAAGTCACTAGGTGGCAAGGTTGAAGGTCCACAAGAATGAATTCTTTGCCTATTCGTTAGTCTCACTCAATGGCAAATGCAAACTTTCAAGCGCAAGCCTCAAGGCCTCAAGGTCTCAACTCTCACTCACTGCCTTCTCGCGAGTCTCACTCGCATTGACACTATTGCCTCCTCCCATTCACAATTTTGTTGCCTTCATGCACAAAATGGTCTCCAAAATGACTCCTGCAAAGTGTTGCACATTAATAATTGAATGCCAAATGGTATAGGCCATAGACTTTAGTTACTTTACAGCTTAGAAAAAAATGAAGCTATCACTATAGGGCTCCGACTTGCATACTCTTTGAATATTTTTGGCCATCCAGCTTTAAAAAAATAAAGCATTCCTCTTTTGACTAAGCGTGATTACGTCTAACTTTCAGATTTAAAGAAACCCGTGATCCATCAGACTAAATGGACACCTCTTGTGCCATGTTACAGATCGTATTTAACCATACTAAACAAGTCGTCCCTCGAACTAAGACAACTATGCTTGGAGGTATGAAGATCATATCAACAAGGAGGGCAACAGCTAGGGTTTGTGATTCTTCTTCAACATCAAGGAGGACATGAGCTTGAAGCTTATCTATACTTGGAGGAGATCATCTTCACTTTATGAAGATTGTGAAGTTATGAAGCTATGCCGCAAATTTGTGCATTTATAAGCAAACTTTATGATTTCTTGTAACATTCATGTACTTCATTTTTTGCAATGTATGGCATATATGTGGAGTTTTGTTCCATCCCTCTATTGTCTTGTCTATTCTCTCTCATGTCTCTATTTCATTTTTGCCTCTATATTGATTCTGGGCCTTAAAAAGCAACAATCCTAACACGAGGGTCTAAGAATACATGTTCCTTTTTGCATAGCATAAATCGAGTCCACTCAATGGTGCCCAATTGTTAGCAACATCCAAGGCAATGTGTTGCTAATGTGCTAGCAAGTTGCAACATAGCAACATTTGGGCATGGGTGCTACTAAAATGTTGTGAACGTGATTTTTTTTTCCTGGTGTGTGTGCGCGCGCGCGTGCGTGTTAATTTTGGCTCCCTAGGCTCCCTAAACCTAATATATGATGCGGTGCATGCTTTTACACATATATGTAAATCTACATGAATTATAAGTAGAATTATAAGTAGATATGTGACATGTCATATATATATTGCACACATGCATGCATGCATGCATACATACATACATGTAAGTAGATAGATAGATACATACATACATATATACATGCATGTAATAATTACATACATACATATATACATACCTAGTATAGTATAGGATATATATAATATAGACTATTGAGTATAGACTGGTCTCTACACAATTCACCATTCACGATGATGTTAATAGTCAAATCAATCATCATAGAAGAGTATCCTTGGCTTTGAATGCCAAGCATGAAACTTTTGTCCGAGTTATGTAAGTGCATTACAAGGAGAACATGGGAAAAATATGATTCTATCTCAAGACCATAAGGCCCAAAAAAAGATCATACATAACTAAATCTCTACACTTTTATAGTTTTTTTATGTCTTCCTCATTCTCCATACTTTTTGTATTGCATGTATTGGACATTTTGACCCAGATTTTAAATCATTTCTTATGCCTCTTAGGGAAAATATATTTTTGAGTATAATTGCATGCAAAACATTCAATGGTTGTTATCCACTCAGCGCTCTAGTAGAGTAGATCCACACCACTCTAAAAACAAAGAACAAACCATGGTCTCATAACCCAAAATAAAAGTCAACAAAAGGAATGTACCAAATGCACATATGCTTTATAATCAAGAAAATAAAGTGCAAATGATGTATTGAATCCAAACACACACAACGGATGTGGTACTCTCAAGGTAACCATTGAGGAAATAAATTCCTCAATCTCATGACAAGTACCCTCCAATGACTATAAAGGATCTTAGATCCTATATCACAAGGCGTATGTCATCGGTGACTCAAAACACGGAATAAGTCATCTATCACATGGTAGACTCCCTCGATCATCAAGATGAAAGAGAATCCTCTCTCATCTTACAATCCCCATCCTTGATCACACAAGACCTAACCCATATCATGTGATTAGCACTCTAAAGTATTTGCCACCACATATCCAAAACAAGAACATATTTGAAGATAGCACTCTGTGGTACAATCATGGCACATGAAGAATAGCCTCTAGTGTCATAGACCCACCATGGAGAAGATGCCCCATAAATGGTGCCTATGGATCCTCATGTTGGTACTCAAATCCACCTCAGCTATCATTCTCTAATTTGTCAAGTCGTACCCGGATTACTCACATGTGATCTACAAAAAAAAAAAATCAATCAATACCACAGCAGGATACAGAAACTATGTATGTCAGTAAGAACCTATATGATTAACCCATATGCTTGTCTCATACCCATGAAACCACATAGATAAGACATACGCCAATCCAACAATCCCTCATCTCTAAACAATCCCCTTGAATACCCCTCATTCAAAGAGATATCCATCAACTCCACAACATCCAAGCAACATCATGACCAAGATGACTCTTTCTCTATGTCCTCTAACAAGGCTAGCATCATGGAAGCGTTTGATAGTCGTCCATGAGGACACCAAATCATCCTTGGTCTTCTATGATCCACTAGTCATCAAATGCAAATCACTTCCACAAAGGCTTCCTCAACTATCTCATTGCAATCAAACCATGGAAGACATAGCCCTCTCCAATGGTCTTCACAAATTGCCAGAGGGACCCCCTTCACAATCCAACACTCATCCACAATCATAGACAATGAGTTCACACAGCACTAGAGCCACTCATAACCCCCTAGTGGAATCAAGGTTTGAACAATGCATTCTCGTAAAAAAAGTTGCAATCTCCATGAGCTTGTTACATGCTTGTAACTAGAGATACCCTTGGTTAAACCAAGGTGAAGAGGAAGAACCCCACGTCCATACATGTTAATAGGAATCCTATCGATTTGGGTGCAAAATAAAAGTTGACTCGAAAGTAGAGGCCATGGCGACCCCTACATGGCTATATGATCATGAAAGTGATAGATGTGCAAGTGGAGGTTGGGAAGTATGTGTAGGATCTTTCCTTTATGTGCAAAGTAAAGGTTCCAATGTTGTGCTTCACGAAAGTAAATGCCTCTTCTCTAGAATTTGTATCTCGGAAAAAAAAAAACCCTTTCCCTCCCGTATTCTATAAGAGCCTCCACTACAAAATAGCCACCTTTCTTGAAAATTAGAAACCTCCTCTATTTAGGAACCTTTCAAACTCCCCTTAAACCTGGGATTCTCCCCTAAATTTTAGACACCTCTTCTAAAATTCAAAAACCTGATCCAAAATTCAGAAATTTCACCTAAAATTAATGAAACTCCTCTAAATTCTAGGAGCTTTCCTAAAATTCACAAGCTTCCTCTATATTCTTGGGATCGAGCTAGCCAAGTTTCCTATTTGTAAAATCTGAAAGTTATATGTATTAAATATTTGCATAGCAATAATTTTGGTTGGCCTATTCAACAACTAATTTCCTTAGTAACTCAAGGTTGGCTACCCAAAGGTGCTCCCCTAATTACCGAGAGAACCAAGCTCTTCATTGAATGGGGTATCCCATTCAACATGGCTATTGTTCTTGCATGGAAGAGAAGCATGAGGGTTGTGAGTAGGATTGGAGTTCCTTCAGAGGGTCCATCCGTGCAAGTCCTACATACCTTTGAGCAAAATAACTTTATCGCAATGCCTAGCTCCAAATGTTGCCCTCATTGCTAGCCAGTTGCTAATCCGTTGACATTGCCGTTGCTAAACATTGCTTTCCACTATGATCTGAAGGGTCTTACAAGAGCTTTTGAAGTATGGGAGAAGTTGAAGCCCATCTATGAAAATACCACGCCGGTAAATCAAGTGCATCTTATGTGTAAGTTAGTGTGTATGAGCTTGATGAGACGAAAAGTGAAGCTTGATGAGACTAAAAGTGACGCTTAGCACTTCTCTACATTTACAAGGACTCCCTCGCAATAGCAGGATTTCAGACTACTTGCATTTGATGATAAGCTTAAGGTCATCTTCTTGTTGATGACCTTACTTGATTCATGGGAAACATTGGTTTTTTCTCTTTCGAATAACCCTAATCTTACCTTTGATGGTGTAATTGGTAAAGTGGAAATGCACAAAGCAACAAGAGCAAAAGCAAAGACAAGGTTGAAGTGATTTGTTACCAATGTGGTAGGAAACGTCACAAGCAGACTAATTGCAGATACTACAAAGTTGAACTAGAAAGAAAGGACACATCCTACAGATGACAAGAAGAAAGGGACACCCACAATGAAGCACATGACAGCTCAAGGGACAAGGACAAAGAGAAGGCCAATATGGCTTCTAGTATCGTCATTGAGGAGGGAAGAAGATATTCTTTGTGCTACTATGGAAGCAAATCATGCTAAATTTGACGATGCTTCTGTTAATATTCATGCACACGAAATGAAGATCACCAAGAGGGATTTGATTGATGCCTTGCTTACTATGAATGAAGCTTTGTAAGAAACATGGATTGCGGATTCAAGTGCATCGTTTCATGTTACTCCTATTAAGGAGTGTCTTACTGCCTTTCATGTAGGCAGCCATGGACATCTATATCTTGGGAATAATCATGCTTGTCGTATTGACCATATTGACAAAGTGCATCTCACTGTAGATGGTACTAATGAGCTGGTTTTTTCTGATGCAAGGTATGTACTAAGCAGCCTATTGTCTTTTGGGCAAATAGAGATGCAAGGATATAGTACCCTGTTTGAGAAGGGGTCATAGAAACTTATCAAAGGCTTTAGGCTGATTGTTGAAGGTACAAAGAAAGGGACTTCTTATTGCTTGCATGGTAAAGCCTTGTTCGGCAAGTTTATTGCTTTGGCCTAAGTTCATTCGCATATGGAATTATGGCAAAAAAAGGCTTCGCCACATGAGCCAAAAAGGCCTTGATAAACTATGTATTTGGACAAGTTTGATGCTAAAGGCTCAAAACTTGATTTCTGTAATGAATGCCAATATGGTATGCACGTAAAGAATTCCTTCTACTCTGGTGCCTCTCATAAGTCTAATGTGCTTGATCTTTCTAGCATGCCCACCGAATCTATGGGGGGTTCTCTTTACTTTGTTTCTTTTGTTGATGACTACTCTAAGAAGATTTAGGTATATTTGTTAAAATCTAAGGATGAAGCCTTTGAAATTTCATGCATTTGTGACCACCCAAACAAGTGAATGCTAGAATGCTTAAGGTGAGTCTACCAGTGCTTAATTGAATAGATTTTGTGAAAACTATTGTAATAAGTGTTGAAATTTATGGTATTTGTGCAAGCTCCGATTGTGATGCTTGACACATGCTCACCTCTCATTATTTACCTTCATCATATATGTATTTATGTGAAGTTTCATAAGGTCGAATGAAGGCTAGGTCTTAAAAATATACAGCCTATGCAAATGTATTTATGGCTTTGATAAAAGGCAAAATATAATTAGAAAGATGGAATACTCAAAAAGGACGTGACCTTATCTGCATGGAGTGATTTGGAGCACCAAAAATCACCCAAGACAATGGAAGGACAAAGGGCAAGAAGTGAAAGGTCAAGAGGTGAGAGAAGATGCAAGACTAAGTGAAGAGACAAAGACTCCCATGCACATATCTCTATATATAGAAGTCATTTGAACGTGGAACTTTGTGGAGATGACAAGGAAATGTTGTAGAAGGATATGCTCATCATTCTCTCACCAATGGATATCAGAAAGTTGCTCAATAGTATGCTACAAGGCCCACAGGTATTCCAGCCGCATAGCTTTTTGTACATAGCCATCTTGTGAAGGTGATATCTCTCTATGTAGTATGTACGTATCCATTTAATTGGATACTCTCTATTCTCTGTCAGATGATTCTCTAGTAGTGATTGGGAACATTTCTTATGAACCTCAGTTTTCTGCTCAACCTGAGTTGACAAGTAGTATATCTTTAGAGAGTCGGTTGGTAGGTCATATGAACTCCAAATGGACTGTTCTTTAGCTTGTTAGAAAGCTCAGAGAGTCTACTGTGTGTGGACAAAATTTTAGAGTCATTGGATCTCTAAGTTGTGACTGAATCAGGTTTTAGTAAGCATGTGTCTTACACGGCAGTTTCTAGAAGAGGTTCTCTAACTTTCGCTGCATGTTGGAGTCAAATTTCTCCACATTTTGATATCAGAGCTTTGGTTCCATAGCATTGGCATTGGAATCCATGATTGCACAAGAAGAGATCTTGAAGAAGATGCAGAGATGGCAAAGAAAAGCTTGGAGCTATGAGCCCATGGTGTATGTAATATAAGCTATGGAGATAAAGCTTTTGTATGTAAGACAATTTTGTTGTTGTATGTTATTTGAAGTGATACACTCTCTTGTACTACTCTATAGTACATATGTTGATCATTGAATCTTGCTATAAGTAATACTAATCACTTTAATGAAGCCTTATGCGCAGCCTACAGAAGGAGATGAAGATTCAAGCAATGAATCTTGGATGGACAACTACTTGTTGTATGAGAGCATTGTATACATGCTCTAAATATTGCATACAATTGAATAAAGTGCAAGATTCTATTATGTATATGACTGAGTATTGAAGCTTTTATGTGAGCTTCATGATAGCATTATATGCTTATGCATTGGATATGCTTATGTATGCATGCTTGTGAAAGTTATGCTCAATATATATGTCAATTTTGGACAGTCATGCTTAGGTTGAATACAAGTTGAATTTAGAGTTGACGATTGATGTCTAACATTCAAGAATGTATGCACATATGGTCAAGAAGAATATATACATATGTTTGATAATGTGTGGATGAGTAATAGGCTTTATAAAGTCTATACAAGCTGAAAATTGCAAGTCTATGTAACCATATGAATTGGCATAAAGAGGGCTGAAAACATGCTCAAATGATTGGTGATTTGGATGCATGCCATAGTGCCCAGAAACACCATTTTTGGGCCTCTGAAACGGAACGGCCATTTTTGGGAAACGGCCCGGTAGGATACGGCATTTTGGGGTCGATTTTTTCCATAAAACATGTTTTGGACCGGTCCACTCGGGGGGGGGGGGGGGGGGGGGGAAGAGAGAGAGAGAGAGAGAGAGAGAAAGAGAGAGAGAGAGAGAGAGAAAGAAAGAAAGAAAGAAAGTCATATTAACGTCTTCTGGAGGCCAAACTTGGCCTATGAGACAAAAACCATGTACAAGTGTAGTAACCCTATGTAGAGGATGAAATGAAATAAAAAGTATATCGCGACACAAAGATATATAAGGCTGGAAAAGGTTGGGGAGACGTTGCTCTGACTCTGCAGATAGTGGCCACCTAATACATGGGGGACATGTGAGTAAAAGTGTAAGTAAAACACCCTAGCTCCTCGTGAATGGGTGGAGGTGGGTGTAGTATGTGGTACATAGGGGGTGGTCTGAGTGCCTCCTCAAGGAAGACAACCCATGGGGTGGTGGTGCACCGATGCTCCATCATGTGGTCGTAGGCTCTCCTGATGCGTGAGATATCCTCTTGATATAGTCGTGGTCGATGATATCCGCCCATGCGTGGTCGGCGCCGTGCTCTCTGTGCTGCTGCCTGGTAGAGCGTGAGCCCTATAGATGGACCTCTCTGATGTGGCTCAGCCCGCTGAAAAAACTGGGTAATGGTCTGCTCCTGCGTACTCACCCGTGGCTGATGTGTGGGCTCGAGTGACCAATCTCTCCTCTCGTATGCTTCTGTGAGGAAGCATCCCGAGCGTCGCTGGTCTCCCATAGTCATGCATAACGGGAGTGACTCCTCTATCTGGAACTGTGCTCGTAGGTCTAAGTATGCTTGGCATCTGATAACAAAATGCTCCTCACTCTCTACCTTTGTCTTGCATACTGGGCACCACCTCTCCTCACGGGGGACTCCCCTGGACCCCGACCCCTCTCAATCTCCAGCTGATGTGATGAAACCCGGAGCTTCCCGATGACTACTCGAAGGTGGTGGGGTAGATATGTCTACATGTATCTCAGAATCTCGATGAAGCCCTCGTCCGATATATGTAGAAAATGCTCACGGTAATAGAGCATTTTCGGTGGCAATGTATCCCTAGGGCTCACCCATGTCCTCTGTATGTATGTATGCCATATCTCCTGACGAATGACCCTATTCCTCTCCTGATGAGAGAGCGAGTAGGTGGGTAAATGAGAGTCGTACTGTAGTGGTGGTAGCCTGTCTATGTCAATGCCGTGGTGGGCCAGCCAAGCTCGTGTTTGTGCAAACCATGAGGAGGTGTCGCCTGCTAATGCCATGTCCCGTGATGCCTAGAAAGCCCGATAAGCAATGCGCTCTGTATCCATGCTCCGGAGTCTGTATAATAGGCATACTGTCTGGAATAGTGCCTCAACTAGCATCGGAGGTGTAGCTAGCTCTTCTCTAATGATATCATGTGGTATTGAAGGCTTGCTTCGGATAAGTCTGGAAATCATGAGGACTTGTGGCCTCTCTAATGCTGTCCATACTGATGTGGCTAATCCTGGTCCCCATATGGCTACCCCATACTAAAAGGCTTGGGAGACGTGGCTCTGACTCTGCAGATAGTGGCCACGTAATACATGGGGGACATGTGAGTAAAAGTGTGAGTAAAACACCCTAGCTACTGATGAATGGGTGGAGGTGGGTGTAGTATGTGGTACATCAGGGGTGGTCTGAGTGCCTCCTCAAGGAAGACAACCCATGGGGTGGTGGTGCGCCGATGCTCTATCATGTGGTCGTAGGCTGTCCTGATGCGTGAGATATCCTCCTGATATAGTCGTGGTCGATGATATCCGCTCATGCGTGGTCGGCGCCGTGCTCTCTGTGCTGCTGCCTGGTAGAGCGTGAGCCCTATAGGAGAGCGAGAGAGAGAGAGAGAGAGAGAGAGAGAGAGAGAGAGAGAGAGAAGAAGAGAAAGAAAGAAAGGTATATTAACGTCTTCCAAAGGCCAAACTTGGCCTATGAGACAAAATCATATACAACTATGGTAATCTCTGTGTAGCAATGGAAAGGAAAAATACTCGCTACGCAAAACTGTGTAGGCTGAAAACAACAAAGGATGGTGTATCTCGTAACGAGGAGGTAGTGGGAACAAAATAGTGGTGCCTATGGGGAGCGTGGCTCTGACTCAAGAGATAATGACCACCTAATACAAGGGGTACCCATGAGGGAGTGAATGTGTACACCATACTGATGATGGGTGGAGATGGGTGGAGTATGTGGTACATTGGCGGCGGTACGAGTACCTCCTCGAGGAAGGTTGTCCAAGTGGTGGCGATGCACCTGTGCTCCATCATGTAGCCGTGGGCTATCATGATGCATGAGATATCCTCCCGGTGCAATCGTGGTCGTCGGTACCCAACTTGATGTGGTCGGCGACGCACTCTCTGTGCCTCTGCCCGCTAGAGTGTGAGTCTTATGCCTCTGGGAGGCGGGTCAGTCTGATGTGGCCCAAGTCGCTCAAAAAACTGAGTAATAATCTGTTGGGTACTCACTCGTGTCTGGTGTGTAGGCTGTCGGATCTAATCTCGTCTCTCATATGCAACCATGAGGAAACGCCTCATCCTCCACTGGTCTCCAGTGGTCATGCACAATTGGAGTGACTCCTCTATCTGGAACTGTGCTCGTAGGTCTGAGTATGTTGGGCATCTCATACCCAGGTGCTCCTCACTCTCTATCTCTGTATGGCATACTCCTCTCAAGGGACTCCTCTAGCCCGATCCCTCTCGATCTCGAGCTGATGTGATGGAACTCGAAGCTTCCCAATGATGACTCGAAGGTGGTGTGGTAGGTATGTCTGCATGTAGCCTGGAGTCTCAAAGAAGCCCTGGTCTGAGATCCATAGAAAATGCTCACGATAGTGAAGCATTTTGGTGTGAATGTCCCCCTCAGGCTGATTCATGTCCTCTGTATGTATGTATGCCATATCTCTTGATGGATGATCCTATTTCTCTCTTGGTGGAAGAGCGAATAGGTGGGAGCCTACGAATCATACCGTACTCGTGGTAGTCTGTCTATGTCAAAACCATGGATGGCAAGCCAATCTCGTGTCTGTGCATACCATGAGGAGGTGTCTCTGGCTAGTGCCATGTCGCGTGATGCCTAGAAAGCTCTATAAGTGATGCGCTCTGTGTCCATCCTCTGGATCCTGTGTAATAGCCATACTATTTGGAAGAGTGCCTCTACTAGCATCGGTGGTGCAACAAGCTCTGCCCTGATGATATCATGGGGTACCAAAGATTTGTTGCAGATGAGTTTGGCAATCATGAGAATCTTCGGCCTCTCAAGTGCTGTCCATGACAATGTGGCTAATACCCGTCCCCATATAGCTGCACCATACATGAGTGAGATATCCTCCCAATGCAATCGTGGTCTTCGGTACCCAACTTGATGTGGTCAGTGTCGCACCATACACGAGGCTCCTTAAAATATGCCTGGTGACATTGTCTCTCCATCAAAGCTAGTGCTGCGTATCCACGTGTCATGCAATCACGGGCTGCCTGAGCCATGGAGAGAACCCCAAAGGCTGCTGCTGAGAATGTCACTCCCAAGTAGACATATGAACCGACTACCTTGATGGGTCCGCCCGCCGCTGCGAAACAACTGTCTCCTCACCTGTGCTAATGTATGGAAGATCAAAACCTTGGTTTTACTAAGGTTCATTGATAATCCTCTATGTGTACAAAAATCATCTAAGCTGTGTAGGTGACGTTGTATGAACAGACTACCTCGATGGGTCTACCTGCAGCTGTGAAAGAAGTGTGTCTCCTCACCTATGCTGATGTATGGAAGATCAAAACCTTGGGTTTCCCAAGGTTCACTGATAATCCTCTCTGTGTACAAAAATCATCTAGGCCGTGTAAGTGACACTATAGAGAGAGAGAGGGAGAGGGAAAGGGAGAGGGAGAGGGAGAGGGAGAGGGAGAGGGAGAGGAAGAGGGAGAGGGAGAGGGAGAGGGAGAGGGAGAGGGAGAGGGAGAGGGAGAGGGAGAGGGAGAGAGGGGGGGAAGAGAGAGAGAGAGAGAGAGAGATGCATGCGGAGCCTTACTCGCCGCAAACGGCGAGAATGGGAGGAGAGACACTACTTGGATATTTACCATTTGCTCATGAGTCGAGACACTGCAGTGGCGTGGCGACATTTGAGAGAGAGGAGACAGCCGATACCCATCCGAGACCCGAGCACTTGGCATAGCTATGCACAGAGCCTATACGAGATCCCAAACCAGCCCCCCATTCCCAGGCCGCAGAGCTCACGTCCCACTACCTTTGACTTCTTCACACCCACTATGGTGGGACGCGCTATTGCCCATCTACAGCATGGCAGGGCCCATGACCATTTCGGTCTACAGGCTGAGCACCTCATCTACGGAGGCACGACTCTCGCACCGCTCATTGCCCACCTCTTCAACCGTGCTTTGGTTGAAGGGTTCCCTGACTCATGGACTGAGCACACCATAGTGCCCATTCATAAGTCAAGGGATACTATGGATCCAGCTACATACTGGACAATCATGATTGGCCCTATATTGGCCAAGTTATATGGAGCGGTACTAGAGACAGAGTTGAGTACTCTCGCTGAGAGGGAGGGTATCTTGGCTCCATGACAGGCAGGTTTCAGACGAGATTACTCTACCATTGACCACATCTTCACCTTGAGATGCCTGATCGACCAAGCAAGGGTGAGGAAGACGAGATTATATTGCTGCTTTGTGGACTTCCGCAAAGCATTTGGCACTGTGCCCAGGGAACGACTCTTCATACGACTACTTGATATCGGAGCTCCATAGGAAATGGTATGGGGGATCTACGCCTTATACGAGAGAGTATCTGGTAGAGTCAGATGCCTGGGGGGCTTATATGATCCACTTGCTAGCACTATCGGGGTGAAGCAAGGGTGCCCTCTTCCACCCTCTTTGGTCTCTACATTGATGAGATAGTGGACTTCATACAGCTGCAGGGAGGTGATGGCATTGAGGTTTGCAGGTCCACTGTCCATATTCTTTTATATGCTGATGATATTGTACTGGTTTCCGAGTCCGCAGAAGGTCTATAGCATCATCTACATGGCCTAGATGACTTTTGCAGACACAGAGGGTTATCTGTGAACCTTGGTAAAACCAAGGTCATGATCTTCCATACATCAGCACAGGTACGCAGACATAGTTTGTTCACGGAAGCAGGGAGACCAATCGAGGTGGTCGGATCATATGTTTACTTGGGAGTGACATTTACTGCAGCATCAGGGGTCTTCTCTATGTCTCAGGCAGCCAGTGACCGCATCACACGTGGGCACGAAGCACTAGGGATGATGGAGAGACGGCCACCAGGCATATTTTCAGGAGCCTTGCACAAAGGGGTGGCTCTTCCACACTTTGGTTATGCCAGCGCTCATGTATGGGGCAGCCATATGGGGGCCCGGATTAGCTACATCAGTATGGACAGCATTGGAGAGGCCACAGAACTCATGATTGCCAGACTTATCCGAAGCAAGCCTTCAGT
This sequence comes from Ceratopteris richardii, assembly GCA_020310875.1. Lineage (NCBI taxonomy): Eukaryota > Viridiplantae > Streptophyta > Polypodiopsida > Polypodiales > Pteridaceae > Ceratopteris > Ceratopteris richardii. The sequence goes on from MU260056.1 coordinate 147,962, forward strand.
ACCACATGATATCATTAGAGCAGAGCTCGCTGCACCACCGATGTTAGTTACGGCACTATTCCGAACAGTATGCAGACACGGTTGAGTACCCAGCAGACCATTACTCAGTTCTTTCAACGAGCTGAGCTACATCAGAGAGGTCCATCTACAGGGCTCACACTCCACCAGGAAGCCGCACAGAGAACACGCCGCACAGAGAACACGACGCCAACCACGCATGGATGGATATCGTCGACCACGACTGTATCATGAGGATATCTTACGAATCAGGACAGCCTACGACCGCATGATGGAGAAGAGGCGTGCCACCACCCCCTGGGTTGTCTTCCTTCAGGAGGCACTCAGACCACCACCGATGTACCACATACTACACCCCATTCCACCCATCACCAGTAGCTAAGGTTTTTTACTCACTCACATTATGGATCCCCCATGTATTAGGTGGTCATTATTTGTGGAGTCAGAGCCACGTCTCCCCATACTTTTCCACCCCTATATACATTTGTGTAGCGAGTACTTTTTATTTCATTTCATTTTCTACACAAGGTTACTACACTTGTACATGGTTTTGTCTCATAGGCCAAGTTTGGCTTCTAGAAGACGATAATATGACTCTCTCTCTCTCTCTCTCTCTCTCTCTCTCTCTCTCTCTCTCTCTCTCTCTCTCTCTCTCTCTCTCTCTCTCTCTCTCTCTCTCTCTCTCTCTCTCTCTCTCTCTCTCTGTGTGACAGATAGAGGTAGTGGGCTCCTACGTCTACCTAGGTGTCACCTTCTTTGGGAAGCACACGGGTATTCTCCATGGCACAGGCAACGAGAGATAGATTGACGCAAGGCTATGCGGCACTTGCAGGATTGGAGAGACGTTGCTTTCAGACACATTTTCAAGAGCCCCGGACTAAGGGGTGGCTCTTTGACACTCTAGTGACACCCGCATTGATGTACGCAGCAGCACTTTGGGCACCAGGGATCACAGAGGTGATGTGGACGCGGATTGAGAGGCCCCAGGTCACCATGATCTCACGCTTGCTGCGCAGCAAGCCCTCCGTTCGACATGACATTATACGAGCTGAGCTTGGCACACCGCCGATGCTAGTGGAGGCCCTCTTCCAGTTGGTGACCTTTATTCTGAGAGTCAGAGACCTCCCCATCAGCCGACTCACCGCTCTAGACATTTGGCAAAGACAGGGCATGAGAGAGTATGGTATGCACAGACTTACCGATGGTTAGAAGACCATGGCATGAGCATTACCGATCTTCCCCCTTTTCAGTATGACCTCTCTTCTCCCCACATTACCCTCTCTCGTTCGGAGAGGAATAGGATCATCCGTCACGACATACTACAGATACACGTCAGGGAGACATGGATAGCACCACGGAAGCCTCTTCCCACAAAGAGGCAACACTACAGAGAGCACTTCCTGACTGTGACAGCGGATGGTTTCATTCAGAGACCACGATACATGGATATATACATGGAACCAGCTCAGAGAGTGGCCATTGGGCAGCTCTGAGTATCATCACACCAGCTCGAGATTGAGGTTGGGCGAGCGACACATACCCCGAGGAACGAAAGATTATGCAGGATATGTAGAGAGGAGGTGGAGGACGAGGAGCACTACACATGTAGATGCCAGGCATATGAGGACATCAAAGACCGCTACCCATAGCTCTTCAGGGGGGCCAGAGAGATCAGGGCTTTATTGGGGACAGAAGACTAGCGCACTCTAGGTCGTTTCCTAGTAGAGCTCCAGCACCGCCGTGCATCACTTCTCCGGCAGCAGATGGAGATACACCTGGCGCGCCCCCCCCCCCCCCCCTCATACTTATATTACAGATTTTTTCCGACCCACAGCCACTCGAGGACCCAGCTCAATGCGGGGTGTCACATTATACAGAGCAGAGGAGCTTAGACGACAGCGTCGACGACCGAGATCCCCACTCCGGAGAGCCAGTCCACACCAGAGAGAGATTCAAGCGATTCACGCACGCCATGACATGGAGATACGGAGACGTCAGCAGCTCACCCCTGTCGATTTGCACGTTCAGAGCATTTTGAGGATCGCCATGATGCCTTACCCACCGATGCATTATAACCTACACCCACTCCAAGCATTTAGAGGGTTGTGATACCATCGAGCCTCCCCTCCCTATGCATATCATATTTGTATCATACCCATTAAGCATATAGAGTGCACACCCATAGCACCCTACACCCTTGATGCCAATTCTTATCCCTCCTTTTATACCCGTTTTTGTACTCACACTTTATTTTCCTTTTGGGATCACAGTGGATTGGATCATACTGATGTATATGTTTTGTCTCATAGGCCAATTTTGGCCTCTAATAGACGTTAAAAAGTCTCTCTCTCTCTCTCTCTCTCTCTCTCTCTCTCTCTCTCTCTCTCTCTCTCTCTCTCTCTCTCTCTCTCTCTCTCTCTCTCTCTCTCTCTCTCTCTCTCTCTCTCTCTCTCTCTCTCTCTCTCTCTCTCTCTCTCTCTCTCTCTCTCTCTCTCTCTCTCTCTCTCTCTCTCTCTCTCTCTCTCTCTCCCCCTCCCCCTCCCACTCCCAACTTAACCAAGCCCTAACCTAACCTCCTCATGCCCATACATGCAATCTCCTGAAAACCTAACCCTAACCCTAACCCTAACCGCAACCCCAACCCTAACCCTAACCTGAACCCTAACCCTAACCTGAACCCTAACCCTAACTCCAAAACCCAACCCTAAACCTAGCTCTAATCCCAAACCCTAAGAAACCCTCACCTCTCTCTCTCTCTCTCTCTCTCTCTCTCTCTCTCTCTCTCTCTCTCTCTCTCTCTCTCTCTCTCTCTCTCTCTCTCTCTCTCTCTCTCTCTCTCTCTCTCTCTCTCTCTCTCTCTCTCTCTCTCTCTCTCTCTCTCTCTCTCTCTCTCTCTCTCTCTCTCTCTCTCTCTCTCTCTCTCTCTCTCTCTCTCTCTCTCTCTCTCTCGCAAGTTCAGTTTCAGGAACCAAGGACAAAGTTATGGCTCTTTGATACTTTGGTTGCCTCTACTATGCTATATGGGGTACAGGTTTGGGGACCTTCTATAGGCCAAGATGGGTGGAAAGCCATGGAGAGGCCCTTGGTATCTATGATCTCTAGGCTGATTAGAGCCAAGGCCTCCGTACCACATGATATCATCGAGCGGAGCTAGCTGCCCCCCCTATTGAGATTGAGGCACTCACTAGAGCAGTCTCCTTTGTACACAGCTTGTGGAACACTACCAGAGATAGATATACGAGGTTGGCCCTCGAGTCATCCAGGCAGCTAACCCTGCAGGGGGATACATCATGCTGGTTTGCACAGATGACATCATGGTTTCAGACACATGGTTTTACCATGGACAGGCTGCCTCCTTTCCAGTACTCTTTACAGACACCCCTGATGTACCTGACACGGGTGGAGATTACCAGACTCATTCGTCAGGATCTGATCCAGCTGGACACCAGGAGGACATGGATTGAGCCTACACAGGAGTTGGATACGAAGATGGCTTTCTATAGAGAGCATCTTCTACACCTCACAACGGATGGGTTTGTGACTCGACCTAGCTATATGGATACACACCTTTCCCATGCCTTTCGTTGTGCCATTGGCCAGTTGCGCACATCCTCACATCAGCTTGAGATTGAGACTGGCAGATTCAGAGGGGTACCAGCAGATAGCAGGATATGCCGTCTATGTCACCTCGAGCCAGAGACAGAGCTACATTACATATGTCATTGCACGGTATACTATGAGATACGGGGCCGTTTTCATTGTCTATTCAGAGAGGGTTTTGGGCCTCTATCTAGAGTCATGAGTTGTGAGGATCAGAGATGTCTTGGACTATATCTATTAGAGGTAAACAGACATAGAGACACTCTACTGAGGAGAGCTGGAGGGAGACAGTCCCAGAGACAGATTACGGATTTCTTTACACCAGACATTGGGCAGCTAGAGGAGCAGTCAGTAGAGCATCTAGTACAGAGCTCTGTCCACACTCATACAGCGACTACTGGCACTCTCATAGACCGAGCACTGGAGCTAGGGAGATCTAGACGACCGAGAGTGAGAGGTGCTACACAATATCGACGGAGACTGCAGCGGAGGATTCGAGCTATACTTTTCAGACGCCCACAATGCATATGAGGATAGATCTTCAGCCTTGTATATCAGCACATCCCTCCTATGTATCAGCCCTTTGTTGTATTAATCTTGGTGTTAGCTTTTTCCCAGCTATTTTGCATCTTTCATTTTCAATACCACTTCCTTTGGTACTCAGATTTTGTATCAGATTCACGAGTTTTGTAACTTTTGGTCTCATAGGTCATTTTGGCCTTCTGAAGACGTAAATATATCATTTCATTTCTCTCTCTCTCTCTCTCTCTCTCTCTCTCTCTCTCTCTCTCTCTCTCTCTCTCTCTCTCTCTCTCTCTCTCTCTCTCTCTCTCTCTCTCTCTCTCTCTCTCTCTCTCTCTCTCTCTCTCTCTCTCTCTCTCTCCCTCCCCCCCCCCTTACCCTAAAAAATCTGAAACCCTAAACCTAATCTCTGAAATGGCTCCCATGGACCGGAGGGAAGTGGAAGAACTTATCGCTAAAGCCCTCAAAGAGGCCAAAAAGGAAGCACACCACAACCTCAATATGGAGATACGAAAAATTATGGAAAAGTTCAAAGCACTTGAAGAACAAGTAATGGATAAAGTCAAAGGACTCGAAGAACAAGTAAAAGACTCTCACAGAAGAACGAGACAATTGGAGGACAGCTTATGAGCATATGAAAGAAGAGGGGGAGATCTCCAACGTGGAGACACTCAAAGAAGAAATAAGAAAGGAAATCAAAACGGAGGTAGAATCTACTCGAGAGTCGTGGGTGGAAGTAGTACACAAAAGGGTTAAGAAGGAAGTTAGGGAAGACGTGAAGAAAGAAGAGCTCACACGAGTCCAGGATACACTTGAGGAGGAGAGGCTTCGACACACTCGAAGACTTCACATTCGGATTACGGGCCTACCCAAAGGGGCATCACTGGAGGCAGATGCCACTGACATTTGCCGTCGACTTGGATACAAGAGCATGCCCTTCACAGGACCAAACGATTAAGATGTTGATGAAACTTTAAGGATATCATCAATGCCCATTTCCACCACAATTTAAGCAATCACACTTGATTATCTCCGAGGCTTTTCATTTCAGCTTCAATGGAACCTATGGGCTCACACTTGCAACATCCATTTGTCCTCAAATCCAATAAGGTCCTCTAGAGACTTCTGTCTCTGTGTATCATTTCATGATTGTGAGAAATTCATGTGGATTGTTGGTTGTTTTGTGCAAACTTGATGTGTATATATGGTGCATATATCCTATGTGACACAAAATTAGCATCTCACCAAATGTATAAAAATCCCAATTTGTATTTTGGAAATGAACAATTTAAACAGATAAATCTCAAATTTATAACTATCACTCACACTATGATGGCATGAGCCTAAGAGAACCTTTATGGGAGGGTACAATCAAGCTATTTGAGTTATGAAGGCATTTGTGTCCTCTCCTCTAAAGGAAAATTACATAAAAAGGTATACGCTTAATGATCGCATGTAAGAGTCTAATTCACCCAAAAAGAAACATATCGCTATATGCTTATGGAAATCAATCACAAGGCTATAGAGACTCGGCCATAATAAATTTAACCTTGCACAAAAAAGATGGTACAGATACAAAAAAATTAAATCACCACAAGCATAGTTAATAAGGTATGCACACTATCAAAGGGCTGTAGTTAGAAAGAAAAAATCTGATTATGTTGAATATGCATGTCCACTATCATTGGTAAAGCACATGCCTACATACTTGTAGTCCCTCAGCTGCAGTCTTAACAATCCATCAGGTCAGAACTCTTTAAAGTTACAAATTCCTTGTAGCTAAATATAATTTCTACATATCCAAAATATCACCAAAGCACCGAGTTTGGGATAATAATCTCAAGCTGCGAAAAGGAAAACGCAGGGTACCACATTGTCCAGCACTTCATATGTCCCTCTCTCCCCCACCTTGGATACCCTCGGCCCCCTTTTTTAGCTCCTTGAATCCCTCCCAAAAGCATTCTTCAGCCCTCTTTTCTTCTATGCCCCTCTTTATCCTTCCCTAGTTCACCCACTTCTCCCTCTCTCTTCCTTGCCTTCAGGCTTGCCCTCCCCCTTTCTTTCCTTGTGTTCTGTAAATTAAATAAGAATATGTTGTAATGACCCATACCTCACCTCAAATTCAACCCTTGGCTTGATAATAAACTGTTTGTCAACTATCCTTTGGTCACCCCAGCCAGCATCATATCTAATGCCACATTGCCGCATTTTAATCCATTCCGTTATTTGTGCTTGATCTATGGCACATGGAGGCCTCAAGTAGATCTCTATAGATCTGCAAAGTAAGAGTGAAGCTCATGGTGCAATGTCAACATTTGCATGCATATAATCAAGGTAAAATAACTCCATACCGCTCATCACGCATGCGTGAATCAAGTAAAGCATCAATGGGTTTCTTGAGTTTCTGGGTTGACCAGAATAAGTAATTTAGCATAAAACTGAATAGGTTGCTCATTCTCCAAGATTTTGCTTGCTAAAAAACAAGTTACCGCTTTATCCATTTTGAGAATGTAAAAAGGCTCACGTAGAGATGACTTGAAGCTGTTACTGATACTGATCTGTAAGCAATTCAAATAACAAAAAATACAAGATAAAGAATCTTCAGTAATCTTATCCTCAAGGACTGCTTGCTACTCTTAATCTGATCTTCTCATATAAGGCACACAGGAAAATCCTTGATAAACAGAATAACTTAGAAACTGGCGTGGAAAAAGATAATATGCATCGAAATTTCTGTATGCATATGTCTGAAAAAGTACCCTCAACAAGTGCCAGTTGCTGACAGCTACACTTCACCTGAGCATGCTGAAGATCAGGTTCAATGTGTTGTCGAAATGATGGGAAGATGCCATCAATCAATTGATCAATTGGAGTGGTTTCTCCAATGTCACGGTAAACTTTTGACAGAAGATTGTAATGTACCCCACCAACCTGAACACAGCTTACTTCAGAAAGGCTGCTTAATTTGGTTTTCAGATAAGGCATTCTTCCAAGGACCTTACCACAGCAACCTTCAAATCAAGGCATGGACGCAACTTTTCATTAAGCGCATACGTACCTTCCACTATGACCTGTCCAGAAGTCGTCATGAATCAGAATGAGCCAGAATACTACACCAGCAAGCTTGTCTTTTGATACTTACAAGGTAAACAAAATTACTAGTAGCTACATATTTTACAAGACTGAGAAAGTAGTGATTTGCACGAATAGGGCATGCATGATGATTTTTGCCTTCATGTCATTCTGTTCAAATAATTATGGTTGCTTAAACTAGCAATTAAGATGCGTTTTCAGATATTCAAAACTAAAAGTTACACAGAAGACATCCAAAATGGCTATTTCGAATGTCTGTTCCTATATGCTATTTATATGGGATCAGTCTACGAGGCATACAAAACCTTAGCAAAGGAAAACGAAGTGAAAACAATAAATATAAGAAGATAATGGCAAGCCAAAGCAAGGAAATAATTTCTTTCCCTTTAATTACCTAGGAAAACCAAAGATATCAATAAACTACCTTATTTATCTTTTTCGACAAACAAACAAAACGAGCAGTAAAATCACTAGGCTGCCATCAACATCCCTTTTTGATGTATAAAAACAGTCATCAGCGGCTTTTCTTTTGACACATGTTTGAGCATGGATGCAAACTTCTTATACCATTACCTAAGAACTTGTTTCAGCCCATACAAGCTTCTTTTTAACTTACATACTAGATGCCCTTTCCCAAGAATGGCATAACCTTCGGGTCACTTCATGTATAGCTCCTCATCACAATATCATGCAAGAAAGTTGTTTTTAAATCCATTTGGTCAAGTTCTAAATCCAAGGGAGCACTGAGAGCAAATAACAAGGAAGACTGATCATTTTACCGCAAGAAAGAATACTCCTTGGAAATCAATGCCCTCTTTTTGGGCATATGCCATATCCCTTTGCAATCAACCTTGTCTTATACTTGGGTTTGTCATCAACTATAATATTGTATCTATGCATGAAGATCATTATTCTCTAACTAGTGTAGTTGCAAAACCAATGTATTTTTTTAACAAATTTAAGTCAAAATGGAAAAATAAAACCCATGTGGTTTTTTGGTATGAATTGGTATGAATACGTGCTAGTACGTATGGTACGAAAAGTATGGTTATACCAGTTCACTGGCCTCCTAACATGTATAGATCTTCTCACCCAATGGTCTACGTTATCTTGCATTGGATCTACATCAGAAGGGATAATTAGTAATTACAGCATCATTAAGCGGTTGTTGTATATCATTTTCAGCCCTGTTTCAGCATAATTTGGCTTCATATTTCCAATAAGAGCATCATTTTGATCATCTACCTCGTGTGCAGCTATTACCTTGTATTCCAAGAACATACGCTCTTGCATTTATGCATATGAACTTCATTGCACCTAGTTCATATTTTTCTGCTTCACATACCTTTCAGCCCATATACTCAGTCCCTAACCCCTCTCTCATGCTCTATCATTTATACATAACCTTCAGCCTCAAGTTCTCAGACTAAAGCTGTAAATTCAGCTAGCCTCTTCATGGTTCATCTCAAGTTTTAAAGTAATTTTCATATATATACATATCACTATTCTTGCTGTTTTTCAGTCATATATTGCTTTCTAGCTCATACTTTTCATTAATATATTATAAATTCAGAATGTTATCTGTATTTTCTTTAAATTTACCTCTTTTGTCGTGCTTTTCTCTCTAATTACAGATTTTGGGAACCTTGAAGAATTCTCTATAAGTTTCCTATAACAATCAAGGATCTCCTCCTCATTTGTATAAAAAGGCCCTTTGGATTGTTGGTATTCTAAGCTCTGATACCAAATGTTGGTATTCTAAGGTCTGAATACCATATGTTGGAAGTGGTAGTGGGCCACAATAACAAGAAATCACAGGTTTACAGGATCTTCCAACAAATGAACCTTAACATACACACCTTAAGACTCAAAAATAGATGAGTGAGAGATAGAGAGAAAATAGACAAAATTTCAAGTGTAACGGTAAGCTATGAGGCTCACCTACACTATCTATATTCCAATGTCAATTACAATGTGTGAATATGATACAAACTGACAATATCTGTATCTAGGTGGAAATAGGAACTTAATACAAGAAATTGTGTCCCTAAGAGGTATGAAGAGTGTGTGTGTGTGAGAATATGGAAGATAAGAACAGTTAAGAACTGTTGAACAGCAAACCCAAATTCTGATCAACCTAAATCAGAAACGAGTGACCTAGCAAGTAAGAACGGGAATAGACTTGCTACTCACAGTAAATCAACAACCGATGTTGATGGTAAGCTCGCAGAATCTCCTCCAGATAATCACCAAGATGTAGACCACAACTCCTCCAAGAGTGTATGTGAACACTCCCTCCAAGATGGCCTCCAAAGATCTTCTCCAAGATCTTGATCACCTCCTCTCCTTAGCGTTGAGCACTTGAGAGATCCTTGAGTTGATCGTGTGATACAAAAGAATAAGCCCATGGCCTTCTGATATACTATTTTAGAGACCTTGAAAACCATGTTTAAAAGCACTAAAAAGCTATGATTTCCACATGAGCGATCGCTAAAGAAATCTTTGCCAAATTTATTGGGCGTCATGAAAATCTACGCGAAAAAACGGCAACCACCGACATGCTTTTTAATAAAGCAATTTCCAAAAGTTTCTTCGCGTTGCGTGGATCGAAGGACTTGAACCCACGTCAATCTGATGTTGTTTTTAAGTCATTTCTCCTAGACCAAGTCGCCCACTCCTTTTTGTTGTACATAACCTAGAAGATAATCTTGCTATAGCTATAAGCTGAGGATATTTGGACCATGAGTGAACATTGATTCCAACATGGATTCACATAAAGTAGTTCCTTTATATATATATATATATATATATATATATATATATATATATATATATATATATATATATATATATATATATATATATATATATATATATATATATATATATATATATATATATATATATATATATGTGTGTGTGTGTGTGTGTGTGTGTGTGAATATTTATGTTATAATATGTACATCGTATATATGTGATACATCATATAAGATATTATGTTATATATTATAAATAAATTAATTAATAAATTATGGACATTGGAACTTAGAATCTCGAATGTGGATACTAGATAGATCATAATACACACAAATTCACAAATTACAATGCACTGTGCACTTTGCACATAGTAGTGAGTATATACATTCTACATAGTACATACATGATGCAGCATACTACTAGTAACTACCTAGCGTTGATCAAAGTTTAACATCGAAATGAAATGATAAACGAATGACCATGGTGCAGCATGCATATGAGTCATGACATAACAAACTGAACATTATAAATTTATGAATGTGCTACATATTCACAGTACATATTACATAGACAATAGAAGCAAAGATCAATCATCATACAATCATCATCAACTTTCAAGATGATATACTCAAGAGTCAAGGGTGAAGAGTCAAAAACCAAAAACATAAATGATACATGATACTGGTAAATATGTATGCACATAGCAATCACAATGTCACATGTGCATGCATGAAAAATGTATGTACTATGTAAATTGATGATTTTTTGCATGTATGATGTATGACATTGATGATTGTAATATTGTATGCAATCTATTATGTGCATGTATGTATAATGTACATTGTAATATGATATTTATAGATAATAATATCATATATGATATATGCATTCATGTAATATCAAAATACTTTTATGTATATATACATAATACATGTTACATAGATAGATGATAGATCACAAATGCATGCGCTATACTATTACATAATCATGAGTCAACTCTCATACATAGCATACATGCATGCACATTGCATGTGCCTTTAAAATTTGAATGCACATTGCATACATGTGTCATCGTTCATGGATGGAGAGGTTTGAAGAGGCATAGACATGATTATACCTTGGTCCTTGAGGCTTGAAGAGGCTACAAGTGTATGCAAATCCAAGTCGTTGTCACTCATGCAAGAGAGCAACCAACCGAATGGTTTGCACAAAAGCAGACAAGCCCAAAAACCTCAAAAAAAGTCATCGGAAAAAAATAAAAATTGCAATTCAATCATTCAAAGGAACATTGCACTTGGTACTTGCAAGTGGACAAGGACTACTTATACATGTAAAGTATGCTCCATACATCAAGAAGTTTTCTTCTTTCGGTTAACCAATTTTCCACACGAGGATATCACACTACTTTTGGAATAGGCACATGAAAACTACACGAGGTATCAAAGCTAATTACCAAAGAGAATAAGAAAGGTCTACTCTATTATTTACAAGGTCAATTGTTGTTGGGTGAATGTCTTGCAATATTAGACATCAGTTTACATATAGAGCTATAGCACAAAATACTTGGACACACGAGTCAAAAAGGAATACAAGTGCTTTCTTTCCTTAGTGAAATTGACGTGAAAGACTTGGCTTTTGATCTTTTCCATGATTGCATGAGAGGAATGTTTTATATCCCCAAATCCAAAGGACATCTAAATAGGTGCATGTAATTAAATGGTGAAGCCAAGTGTGGAGTGTCTTGCCTGTGTAAAAAAGGCCACCTCCTCCAATGAGTCTATGAAATAGGACCCTCATACTCATTTGTTATTCATTCCTCATATGAGGGACTTGGACTCTTGCCCCTTGGTAGAGTCACCTGTACACTTGTACGGTGTGGGTGAAGTGATATGGAACACAAGCCCTTGAGGTGATGGCCTCCAATGTAGCTACAAGCTGTCAAGCTCAAGGATGTGAAATTGTGGATCCTACAGGTAGGAGGTGAGTCTAATGTTTTCTCTTTATGTTTTTGAATATGGCTTGTGTTTTTTCTTGTTAGCAAGGAAGATCTTGGTGTGGCAATGGCAGTTGGAGTATGCAATAGTCACAAGGTGGGCTAAATCTTTCTACCCAGTTTCATTACCGAGGAAATTGTTCTAGAATAGAGGTTCTTGACAAGACGTATCCAATCGAGTGTGAACACCCGCCAAATATAACTTGGGAATCAATCAAGTCATTGAGGAGTTAGCTCACCGGTTTAAAGAATAAGGAATCGTTATGTCCCCAAATCCAAAGGACATCTAAATAGACACCTATCATTATATGCTTGCCCAAGTGTGAAGTAATTGGCCGGTGTGAATTGATCCATCTCCTTAAGCAAGTCCTATAAATAGGACCCAATGGATCATTTGTCATCCATTGCTCATATGAGGCACTTGGACTCTTGGCCCTTTGTGGACCCATGTCCACACCCATTTGGTGTGGATGCATTGATATGGGGTGCCAACCCTTGTAAGACGGCCATCCATCCCGTGTAACTACAAGCTCCCAAGTTCACACATGAATCCATTTGGCTCTACGGTTGGGAGAGTGAAATCTAATGTTTTCCCTTCTATGTTTGTGAGTATGGCTTGTGCTTTGTAACGTTAGCAAGCATGATCCTAGCAAAGTACTTACAATAGAGTGCTTGTTAAGCTCAACTATCCTAAGCGCATAGCCTCTCATCAATTTGTGCATATCACTTTGCCTTGTTCCAAAAGTAGGAAGATACTCCTATTATTTATACCACCATCCACCACACACACACCAAATGGTTTGGGGATGACTCCACCAAAGGGTCATGTTCAAGTGTGTGTACCCAAGAATGTGGCAAATAAATTGTGGGTCCTATTTATGGAGCTCAGTTAAGGAGAAGGACCAGTTTACACCAGCCAAACCTTTCTTGCTTGGTCAGACATACCTACAAGGAGCCATACGAATGTGCTAGAGAAGTGGGGATTCTGAGGAGAATAAAAAATTCTACATGTTATCTTTATACATCTCAAAGGATAAGCTCACACAGAATTTTGATTGAAAAAGATTAGTGAAAGCAAATCCTACAGCATGCATGCAGAGAGAATACAAATTCTACCTAAAAGTGATAACACACTGTTAAGTCATCAGGGTAGTGAAGCAACACTATGGAGCATGCGGTACAGTTATTCATGGTCAAAGAAGTGTCATGGTGACATGAGAAAAAGCGAGCAAGAGAGAGAGAGAGAAAAAAAGAAAGAAAGAAAGAAAGAAAGTGTTTTTACATCTAGTGGGAGGCTGAACTCGGCCTATGAGACAAATCAATGTACATCAGTGTGTCTTCTGTCAATCGGGAAAAGATAAAAAGTGCTGAAAAAACTGGTAAAGCCGATATAAATCTCCGTAGTATGCATGTGAAGATGCCCTGAAAGTTGTTGTTGTTGTTGGTTTTGGGTGGGGGGTGGGGGGGGGGGGGGGGGGGGGGGGGGGGTGGGTGGGTGTGGTGTGGGGTGTGTGGTGTGTATGGAGTGCTATATGATATATATATGATAGCCTATATGCAAAAGGGTAATACAAGCACGCAAATGTTTCTGAGCGACTAACTAGCTCCATCGTGTACTAGTGAGTGGGTGTAAGATGTGGTACATAGATGGAGGTGGAGTAACATAATGAAACTCCAAAGCCATAACAAGAACCCCATATAGCAGATCAATTTTAAAAATCAAAACAGATGTTCTAAACTAAAAATCTTACCACTCCAGATTTTGGAGCTGTTATCACTTTGTAACCCAATCTCTTTTTCTGCTGGAAGTCAAACTGCGGTATTCCTACATCATTTCCTTTCAAAAGACCCTTGAATCAAGAAACATAAACGTAAGAATAACTGCCTAATGAGATCATCCAAATTAATGTAGGAGGTGTATGTATGTATGTATCTTATGTACCTCCAGATTTTTCCGCAAAAGAGAGAAATCTATCGTGTCCAAGTCTTTACTATCATCTGGTGCAATTGAAGGGTCTTGATAATGTTCCATGGCAATGACCACACCTCCAAAAACTGCAGCTACCTTGCTTGCCAAACTAGTGTGCAAGGAAACAGGCCAAAGTTCCACAGCCAATTCTCATGATAATCAGTGTAAAAAAATGAAGCTTCAAAAATATGAAACAAGAGGAGAAAAAAGAAAAAGGAATGTCACAATTATCTTTTCTCTTTCTTTTGAGGGTGGAAGGGGCGAGGGAAGGGGAAGAAAAAGTATAGCCTAAAAGACAAAAACCAAAAAAAAAAAGAAACACTTCATGTACCTGGTTTTGCCTGAACCAGAAGGTCCACCAATGCCAACTGAAACAGAGCCTTTCTTTTTGTCTCGAAGTTCTTGGATAGCACGAACCATTAGATAGTAGCCATGGTCAAAGGACTACCATTCAAACAATAAAAAAGAAAATACGTAGATTCTGTGTCAGAAAAGATACCAAAATGATATTTGACATTTACACACAGCATTAATGTAGGATATTAAGGGAGTTCGTATCCAACATTGTTTCCAACGTTAAGGGAATCAACGTAAACAAAAGCGCACAATCTTCTTTTTTAATCATATAATTTTCTATCATGATTTGATTTGTGACTCACGATTTTCATGCAAATTTTTGTTTTTTTAATTTGAAAAAAAAAACTAGTCTATACCAGCGTTCAAGGTAGTCCGGTGCGTTCGGTGCGTTCAGTTCGGTGCGTGTAAGGTGCGAGGACCGAATGGTATCCGAAGGTAAGGTGCGTAAGGTGCGTCGTTACAAATACATATATATTCATAAGAATCTATAATATATATATATATATATATATATATATATATATATATATATATATATATATATATATATATATATATATATATATATATATATATATATATATATATATATATATATATATATATATATAATGCATCATGCATGTTAAAACTTACAAATAACAAATTACAACCATTAATGAATCATGTAGTAATTATAAAATAAAACTTCCCATATGTTTTACAAATTAACTTCAACCCATGCACAATGTGAGTGTGAAAGGCAACAAGATATCTCTTTTTCTACCAAAATATGACACTCAATCCTCCATGCAAACAAATAGAACAATAATTGGAAGTTTGTTTCTTCTTCAAATCTATCGCTTCCATACACTTAGATTGTTTGGTTCCCTACATAAATATAGGTTTTTAGATGAAGAAAAGGTTTAGAGCATGAATTTTACCTCTTTTTGAATAGATGAATGACCAGAAAATTGGCCACTCATGTGTGCCATTACTTTGAGCTTGTATTTATTTTCAAGAAGCATAATAAGAGCAAAAGCATGCATGCAAACCAATAGATGTATTGATTTCAATGTTTATTATGCATGTTGTTGAGCTATGCAGAGGGGGGGGGGGGGGGGTGGGGGGGGGAGAGAGAGAGAGAGAGAGAGAGAGAGAGAGAGAGAGAAAGAAAGACTTTTTAATGTCTATTAGAGGCCAAAATCGGCCTATGAGACAAAATATATACATCAGTATGATCCAATCCACTAATCCACTGTGATCCCAAAAGGAAAATAAAATGTGAGTACAAAACAGAGTATAAAAGGAGTGGATAGTAGCGGGGGTCGAGGGTGTGGGGTGCTATGGGTATGCACTCTATATGCTCAGCACTCTATATGCTCAGCAGGTGAGATACAAATATGATATGCATAGGGAGGGGAGGCTCGGTGGTCTCATACCCCTCTAAATGCCTAGAGTGCGTGTAGGATATAATGCATCGGTATCGTGGCGAGCCTCAGAATGCTCTGCATGTCGAGATCGGCAGGGGTGCGCTGCTGATGTCTCCGTATCTCCATGTCATGGCGTGCGTGAATCACCTCAATCTCTCTCTGGTGGGGACTAGCTCTCCAGAGTGGGGGTCTCTGTCGTCGGCACTATCGTCTAAGCTCCTCTGCTCTCTGTAATGTGACACCCCACGTCCAGCTGGCCCCTGGTCTCATAAAATCTGTAATATGAGTCTGGGGAGTCGGGTGTATCTCCATCTGCGGGAGAAGTGAGGCACGGCGGCGCTGGAGCTCTACTAGGAAACGACCTAGAGGGCGCTGGTCCTCCATCTCCAATAAAGCCCCGATCTCTCTGGGCCCCCTGAAGAGCTGTGGGTAGTGGTCTCTGATATCCTCATATGCTTGACATCTACATGTGTAGTGCTCCTCGTCCTCCACCTCCTCTCGACATATCCTGCATAATCTCTCATTCATGGGGGCATGTGTCGCTCGCCCAACCTCAATCTAGAGCTGGTGTGATGATACTCCGAGCTTCCCAATGACCACTCTCTGTGCTGGTGCCATGTATGTATCCATGTATTGTGGTCTTTGAATGAAACCATCCGTAGTCACTGTCAGAAAGTGCTCCCTGTAGTGTTGCCTCTTTGCGGGAAGAGGCTCGCGTGGTGCTATCCATGTCTCCCTGACGTGTATCATTAGTAGGTCCTTGCGGATGATCCAGTTCCTCTCCGAACGAGAGAGGGTAATGTAGGGAGAAGAGAGGTCATATAGGAAAGTGAGGAGGTCGGTAATGCTCATGCCATGGTCTGCCAACCATCGGAAGGTCTCTACATACCATACTCTCTCATGCCCTGTCTGTACCAAATGTCTAGAGCTCTCAAATGCAATCCCGGTGAGTCGACTAGTGGGGAGCTCTCTGACTCTTAACATAAAGGTCACCAACTGAAAGAGGGCCTCCACCAGCATCAGTGGTGTGCCAAGCTAAGCTCGTATAATGTCATGTGGAACGGAGGGCTTGCTGCGGAGCAAGCGTGAGATCATGGTGACCCGAGGCTTCTCAATCCGCGTCCAGATCGCCTTCGTGATGCCCGGTGCCCATACTACTGCTCCACACATCAATGCGGCTGTCACTAGAGTATCAAAGAACCACCCCTTAGTCCGGGGCTCCTGAAAATGTGCCTGAAAGCAGCGTCTCTCCAATCCAGCAAGCGCCGCATAGCCTCGCGTCAATCTATCTCTCGCTGCCTGTGCCATGGAGAATACCATGCTGCCCGAGAAGGTGACACCTAAGTAGACGTATGAGTCCACTACCTCTATCTGTCCTCCCGCTCCGGTGAAAGAGGTGCGATGGCGTACTGTCTTGGAGATGTGGAAGATCATGACCTTGGTCTTGCCAAGGTTCACTGTGAGTCCTCTCTCCATGCAGAAGGTATCGAGCGCCTGTAAATGTGATTGCAGTCCCTCGTTTGACTTTGAAAGCAAGACAATGTCATCAGCGTATAATAGGATAGGTACCGGCATACCTCCGAGGTCTCCTCCTAGCCCTCCTATTCGCTGTACATACTCCGTGATCTCGTCGATGTAGAGACCGAAGAGAGTGGGTGAGAGAGGGCAACCTTGTTTCACACCAATGGTGCTAACAAGGCTATCTGAAAGGCCGCCGGGGCAGCACACCCTGCCTGTGACTCGTGCATACAAAGCATGGATGGCCCATAGCATGTTTGACAGTAGCTGTAACTCTTGGAGTCTCTGTAGTGGTCTCTCTCGAGGGACCATGTCGAAGGCTTTGCCGAAATCCACAAAGCAGTAGTAGAGTCTCCGCTTCCTCGCCTTTGCGCTCTCAATCAGGCAACCAAGTACGAAGATGTGGTCGATGGTGGAGAAAGTGCAGTGGAATCTTGCCTGGCCAAGTGCTCTGATCCGAGCTCCCTTAGCGTGTGTACTAAGCTCTGCCTCTAGTATTGCCCCATAGATCTTGGCAAGGATGTGACCTATCATAATAGTCCTGTAGTTCCCCGGGTCCATCATATCGCCATACTTATGGATAGGCGCAATGGTATGCATAGTCCACGAGTCAGGTATAATCCCTCAACGAAAGCACAGTTGAAGAGGTGGGTGATCAGGTGGGAAACTCATCGACTGTGTATATAACGTGCTCGCCTTGTAGTCCCATGTGGTCTGCTGAAAGGCAATGCTTCAGCCTATGGATGGCCTATCGTACCATGCCTGTCGTGAATAGGGTGGATATCACAAGATGCGGTGTGGGAGGAGTCCGCAATAGAGGCTGTCTTGGGACGTCATATAACCTCAGGGCGTAGGTGTGCCATGTCCGAGGATCTTCTATGGGTGTAGATGGGTGTGGCTCACGTAGGACCCTCCACACGATGGCGCAATCCCTACTCATGAGAAGGTTAAACAACTCTTCCTCCTGTCGCTCCTCCAAAGCTCGCTGCTTCCAACGTGTGAGAGCTCGCATCTGTCGTAGTGCCTCCCTCTTCGTGATGGATCCCAAGATAATCTGTGCTCTGAGGTTTCAGTATAGTCGTCTACACTCCTCATCGTACCATCTATTCTGCGGTGTATGCCCCATCCTTGTCGAATGTGTGGTGTTGTGGGTGGTGTATGGGAAGCTCAAAATAGAGGACGTGTGGAGGATCGAGAAGTGGGCAGTGAGGGTGTCCAACGGGGTGGAGGGATCAAGGGAGTAGATGCCCTCTCGAACATGTGAGCTATAGATGTGTGCTAGCTCATGTCTAAAGTGAATGGTGGTATGGGCATGTGGTTGTATAGTGGCGGGGTGGGGTATGCATGGTGAGCCGCGTATGGATAGGGCGAGATATGTGTGATCAGCTCCAATCAATATGGGTGGGATGGTGAATGAGGTGATGAGATGTGTCGCCTCCTTGTGTCCGATAACATAGTCTACCACATTGCCTCCATCCAGTGTCATGGGTGGGATGCAGGTGAGACCACCGGAGGTGGGCCAAGTCGCCATCCCATTATAAATAATGAGACGGTTTGCTGCTCCCATCTAGTGTAGGTGTCGGCCGTATGAGGTGGGTGTGGCGGTATCGGCTCAGAGCCTGAGTGTAGACACGTCCTCCATAGTACGGAGCATCTCAGGGTCGTCGAAGTCTTAGATATCACACTGGTGGCTCTAAGTGCGGTCCATAATGGTGTCACTGGGCAGTCATATGGCGATGAGGTGTCTGGTCCCTCCCCCTCTGAGGGCTGCTCGGGGGTATGTGTGAAGCGCGAGTCGATGGGTTCAATATAGCAAACGGCAAAATACACTGCTCTCTTCTCTGATAGTTGGAGGCGTATCCACATGAAATGTGCCTCTGGGTCTCTAGCTACCACATGTACCCTTTGCTGTAGAGAATCTCTATAGAGCACGGCGACGACTCCTGATCCTCATGTAGTGTGCTGTCGCATCTGTCGGTGGTGAGCTGACTCCCACCTATAGACCTCAATCCTCGGTAGGCTCCTCCCTGGGCTCTCATGTGTCTCTGTCAAGAAAATCATGTCTCTTCCCTCCATCACCTCCTCGAGGAGTCCTTGATGTGTCCACAAAGATCCATTGCAGTTCCACACTGCAATGCGCACCTATTGTGTTGTCTCATAGGCAACGAATCCCTAGTCAATGGGTCGTCCATCGATGATGACACGATCGTCTCTGTATAGGGAAGGATGTCCCTCTCGTCGGGCTTGGAGGACATGCGGCATGCATGCCCGTCTGTGCTCTACCTGCATCCGTGTGAGGTCATCATCCAAATAGATCGGGGTGCCGGGTGCAGTGCGTAGTACCGCCCGTCATCCGAGAAAGTCTCTCCTCCCAGCCTCATCCGAGAACTGAAAGATAATTGCTATGCTCCATGTGGTATCCCGTCCTTCTCTCCAAGCTCTGGTGAAAGGGAGAGGCTCATCAGTGTGGTACCCAAGTAGTATGCACAAGCGGCATCCGGCTTGCTCTGGTGATGAGGCCGGAGACGCGGACATTGGACCTGCGAGCCTGTCCCATCCGCTCCTCCTCAATGGTGGTGTATACTATGTGGATCTCCTCATGGTGATTGTTCTTCTTTGCCTCCTATCGAAGGTTTCCTTCTTTTACAACTTCGACCCATCCATCTTTTTTAGTCTCAAGCTCGCTCTGAACTACCTCTATGCACTCTTTCTTGATAGTCGCCCGGATGTCCTCTAGCTGTGGGCGATCTCCCCCTCCTCACGTATGCTATCCAGTTTTG
Source organism: Ceratopteris richardii (assembly GCA_020310875.1). NCBI lineage: Eukaryota > Viridiplantae > Streptophyta > Polypodiopsida > Polypodiales > Pteridaceae > Ceratopteris > Ceratopteris richardii. The sequence goes on from MU260056.1 coordinate 167,981, forward strand.
TCCTCATATCAGTAAGTCCGGTGTGCAACTCTTGAACCAGTGAGTGTTGCTTGCGAATAGCAAGAAGCTCTGCCCGGAGGGACTGGAACTCCTTCTCCAAGGCTTCTACCTTGGTTTCGAGGGCGAGGACTCTCCAGGTAACCCCATTCAGTCGGGAATCCCCTTCTTTCTTATGTTTCCCTATCAATTCTCGGAGGTATGCTCTAAAGTCACGAGTTGTTCCTCTAACTTGATAGCCATGGAGAGAGAGAGAGAGAGGGGGAGAGAGAGAGGGGGGGCTGAGGTTAGGTAGGGGGTTTAGGGTTAGGTTTAGGGTTTTGGGTTAGGTTTAGGGTTTTGGGTTAGGGTTAGGGTCAAGGTCAGGGTTAGGATTTAGAGTTCGGTTTCGGTTTAGGTATAGGTATATTAGGCTTTTTTTTTTAGACTAGGGTTTTTGGTTGGGCTTTAGCTTAGGGTTAGGGTTAGGGTTAGGGTTAGGGTTAGGGTTAGGGTTAGGGTTAGGGGTTCAGGCTAGTGTTAGGGTTAGAGTTAGGGTTTCAGGTCAGGGTTAGGGTTAGGATTGGGTTAACGTTTCGAGTTAGGGGTAGGGTTACGGTTAGTGTGGGGGATTGGGTTTAGTGCCATAACTATTAATGGGGTGGGTTAGGGCAGGAGAGGGTAGATTGATGAGGAGTGCAGCCTCACTCGGCAGGTAAGAAGGGGTGGAAGAAGTGGGCGGCGGCAGTGGTCGGTGGGTGAGCAGCAAGTGGGGCAGAGCGGTCAGCACAGAGGAATGCGGGCAAGGCACAGGTGGCGGGCAGAGCGGGCAGCACAGAGGGGAAGTGGCGGGCATACGGGATTAGGGTTTGCGGGCAAGGCGCAGGTGGCGAGCAGAGCAGGCAGCGCAGAGGGGGGATGGTGGGCAGACGGGATTAGGGTTTGCGGGCAAGGCGCAGGTGGCAGGGCAGAGCGGGCAGCCAGCAGGTAGCGCAGGCGGCAGGGCAGAGCGGGCAGCAGGTAGCGCAGGTGGCGGGGCACAGAGAGAGAGAGAGAGAGAGATTTTAACCTTTCAAGTTTCAGCCTTCTCTTGAATGAAAGAGGGGATTTCAGCCCTTCTCTAGAGAGAGAGAAAGAAAAACAGAGACTTCAGCACTCTCTCTTGAGACTTCAGTTTTCTGTTGAGATTTGAGAGAGAGGCACATCAGCCCTCTATTGAGAGAGAGAGAGAGAGAGCATGAGGGCTGAAGTGCCCTCATGCTGGCGGGGCAGAGCGGGCAGCCAGCAGGTAGCGCAGGCGGCAGGGCAGAGCCGGCAGCAGGTAGCGCAGGTGGTGGGGCACAGAGAGAGAGAGAGAGAGAGAGAGAGAGAGAGAGAGAGAGAGAGAGAGAGAGAGATTTTGGCCTTTCAAGTTTCAGCCTTCTCTTTAATGAAAGAGAGGATTTCAGCCCTTCTCTAGAGAGAGAGAGAGAAAAACAGAGACTTCAGCACTCTCTCTTGAGATTTCAGTTTTTGAGATTTGAGAGAGAGGCACTTCAGCCCTCTATTGAGAGAGAGAGAGAGAGAGAGCATGAGAGAGATTTGAACCCTCTTGTAGTGGCCTATTCCCTATTAAGTATAATTCTTTAAAAAATTTGAAAAAACGCTCACGATAATAAGAAACCCAATTTTTTTTCCTTTTTTTTTTTTAAATCTCCACGATTTTAACAATTTAAATCCCGATTAAAATTTACGATTTAAATCCCGATTTAAATTTATGATTTAAATCTCACCTTTGTACTATGCCACCTGAAATGAGTATTATTTGTCAAGGAATAACGCTAAAGAGTCACAAACAATGAGTGCTCATTAAGAATTTGAGGAGCTATTGTGTGCTAAGATTATTTGTACAGTATATTGAGGGATGTCATCTTCCCCTCCTTGCTAGATAGTAGAAACAAGGGTTGTTTCACAAGTGGAATATAATAAGCTGTTGCCTAACGGAATTTTAGCTTTAGGACTCATTAAAAATTCTAATTTGTATTACTTTTAGGACTTTACTCGTCATTCATTGTATATATTCATGAACTATGACATTAGATTAGGCTATTGACAAAAATTCAATGCTAGTCAAATCTGGTCAAAATTAGGATCATAAATGGTCAAAATATGGGATGTGTAAGTAATTCACATATTCCTGAAGTACTCAAAGAGATCTTTCCAATCATAGATGACACATTCCCAACCAACCTCCTATAAGCCATCAAAAATCAAACCCTAATTTTCTGCTATTAACTCAAACACATGCGTTTTACATTGGCATGTGTCGAAATCTGAAATGAAGTGCAGATCCAGTGGTCAAGAATACTTGCACCTATATTCACCTCCATGTCACATTACGTGTGCCCCATCATCATGAGAAAAGGCTTTTCAAAACTTATGCCAAGGACTAGAAAGCTGCCAGATTAAGCGTGTTTGCAAGATAAATCAGCTTTTCACTAAAAAGCTAGTCGCCTATGTTTCCTATATAAAGACGTGCAAGTTCCTCACATAAAGCATCTCTTCTACCTATGGTGTTGCTGCTCATGCATACTTGGAGGCGAAGAGAACCAAATCATCAACTCATATTGGTATAGAGTTTTGAAGGTGTGAGTGTCTCACTCTTGAAGGACTTGCTACACATGGTGGTGCTGATGGAGGAGTGCATCTTATTATACTGTATACACTTGAAGATCTCTATATTCTCTAAGAGAGGTTGTCTTGGAGATCTTACTTAAGCCTCTTCATGCCTTGTCCCTTACCCTCACTTTCCCTCTTTGGTATTGATGGGTTGTGGGTATTTCTGTGTTGCCATGTATTTGTAATTTGGAGCATATCATCATGTTGTACATGTATTAATAAACATATGTCATTTTGCCTACATCCTATGTAATCTCTTGAGTCTACTTGTGTATGTTCTCTCATCTGTGTTATTATTTCTCTATCTTGAGCTTCTATTTGCTAACAACTTGGTATTAGAGGTGTTCTTGTAGGTACAGCAAGACTTCAAAACGAAGAAGTTGATTTGCTGGTCTATTCTATTTGAATTTGGTCAATTCACTTTGAATTTTCGGCATATACAAGCTCTTGTACCCTATTTCTTTCCCTCCCCCACTACCTTTTTCACTTTATGACTTGTTTCAAGGTTGCTCAATAGTGGTCAACCTCTTATCGACTCTGATAAATTCTGTCTAGCAGGGTCAAACCTACTAAAACAGTGTCAACTATGTCAAAGGAAGTCCTTGTTGTCAGAAGAAAGCTATGCAAATATGATTTTAGTCAATTTTTTATAAATTTCAAATTCTAGAGATTTTGTTTACACTACCTTGACCTTGCTCTTGTTCATAGAATAGTGCACATCAGTTTTAGAGTCTCTACACACCTTATGTTGCTCCTCTAATTGTTTACTTTGCTCCCCTAGTACTTGATTTTGTTCAAGCGTGAGCAAAGTTTTCCAGGTGGGGTCCCTAGTGGAAGGTTACCCCGATTACATATTTTCTAATAGTCCCCTCCTAACATGACAGTCGGAGAATATGCCAGGTAAGTATATTTGTTATTTGTAGTTATTAAGGTTTAGATACCTCTATTTTTCACATATCATGCAAAGTATCCTACCTCTCTCTCATGTGTTATCTATTCTCCATTTTGTCTCTATTTTCGTCTCTATATTGATTGAGGGCCAGAAAAACAAAAAATGGTATCGCGGTGGCTACATATAGAAGAGTCAAATCTTCATGGAGGACAAAGATCAAGCTCAACATGATATTCAGCTTTGAGATGCAGATGAAGAGTCTTTATAAAGATGTTGAACATATTGTTGAAGAGTCATACACTCCAGGAGGGGTCACATCTAAACTTCGCAGATTGCAACTATTGCTTCATTCAATACTTGTGAAGTGATGTTCAAATTACTAGTCAACCTTCTAGTGGCCCTTGAGGTTATTCACTCAACCATATTTGGGAGTTGGCAAAACATTTTGGTGGTCATGGAGGAAGACTTATGTAAGCAAGGAGTGGTTTTATCTCTACATTTAGAACCTTATGGTGGACTTATAACACCTTTTTGTATTGGTGAGTGTGTACAATAGGTGTAGATGAGAGCATATGACCTTGCTTTGAAAAGGACTTTCCAACCTTAATAATCTTGGGAGTATGTTTGAGTCTATATCGTATATCAACATAGCATCCTGTAGTTGTCTCTATCCTTCCAAGTAGTACTTGATTGAGAGGAGTGGGGAATGTGTGAGTTCTCTTTGCGATGTGTTGTTGAGAGCTCTTCATGACAAAGGTCCTTATGTGTGCTTGTAGGATACTTTGCATGATATGTGAAAAATTAGAAGTACCTAAACTTAATAACTACAAATAAGAAATATATTTACCCGACATATTCCCTTAAGTGTCTAGTTGGGAGGAGATTGTTAGAAAATGTCCGTTAGGGCAACCTTTCACTAAGGATCCCACCTTCAGGTTAGAATTAATTAAAATTGGATGGCCGAGGTTGGAAGGGATGGTCGAACTGATCAAATTCAGACAAGACTTTTTATAAGATATTATGATAGTACTCCTCAAGAGCTATCCAATGATATTATAATACTTTGATTTTTGACAACTATTTGTGTATCAAAAGTCAAACATTAATTTTCAGACTTTATGTACTTTTTTTCACATTAAAAACTGAAAAGCAAGAGTGACTTGTCAACATCCTATGCAATCTTGAGGAATATATCCAACGACCTGTATAAGTGCCACATAGCATTAAAGAACACATGCAAGTCTAAATTTTAGGGTTCTCAGGAAAAGCAAAAACCCTAATTAGGGTTTTGTTGGCAACTTTTACAAAATTTCTTTTTGGAGCTTTATCAGTTAGCTTTTGCTTTATCTAACAAAATCTATATAAACACCTAACATCACTTTTTATCACTTCTATGAGCTCTCTTCTTGAGCTTGTGTTGGGAAAAATATTCCCTTTCACTTGAAGAGGTGGAGTTGTGTTTTTCTTCATCATCTACAAGGTGTGTTGCGTTTTGGAGCTTATCTATTAGGAGGAGATCATCTTCAGCTTTGAAGATTGTGGAGTTATGGACAGCTTGTATTTCTTGCATATTCTCTATGCTATCTTATAACTTCATGTACTTCACCATGGAATGTAATGAATACATATGGAGCTTGGCTCCTTTCATCTCCTTTATGTTTTGTCTCTTCTCCATCTTGTCTATTTTCCCTTTGTCTCTATATTGATTGTGGGCCTAAAAACCAACAATTTCATACTTTGGCTACATCTTTGGACTTTGGATTGCAGAAGAAGGCTCATACTTCATTTAGCCTTGAAGTATCTCCCTATGGAGAGCTTCATTCCACACAAAAAGTTTGTCGAAAAGAATAGACAAAAGGGTAAAAGGGGAATCCCATATTGGAATATAGGGGGTAATTGTTAGAATTTTAGCTCAAGGACTCATTAAAATTGTTCATGAGCTATGAGATTAGATTAGGCTATGGACAAAGAGTCGATGCTTGTCAAATCTGGCCAAAACTAGGATCAGAAATTGTCAAGACAGTCAAAATGTGGTATGTGAAGTAATCACATATTTCTAAAGTACTCAAAGAGATGTTTCCAACCATATATAGCACATTCCCAACCAATTTCATATAAGCCATCAAAAATCAAACCCTAATTTTATGCTATTAACTCAAAAGCACGTGTTTTTTAAATTGAAACATGTCAAAAACTGACATAAAAGTGGAGATCCAATGGTCAAGAATACTTGCGATATTAACTTCCGTGTCACATTACATGTGCCACATGTGTTGGTATTCTAAGGTCTGAAAACCATATGTTGGAAGTGGTAGTGGACACAATAACAATAAATCACAGGTTTACAGGATCTTCCAACAGATGAGCCTTAACATACACACCTTAAGACTCAAAAATAGATAAGTATCAAATTACAATGTGTGTATATGATACAATCTCACCATATCTATATCTAGGCAGAAATAGGAACTAAATACATGAGATTGTGTGCCTAGGAGGTGTGAAGAGTATGTGTGTGTGAGAATATGGAGAATAAGAACAGTTTAGAACCGTTGTACAATAAACCCAAATTCTGATCAACCTAAATCAGAAACGAGTGATCTAGCAAGTAAGAACGGAAATAGACTTGCTACTCATAATAAATCAACAATGGATGTTGACGGTATGTTGGCAGAATCTCCTCCAAATAGTCACCAAGGTGTAGACCACAACTCCTCTAAGTGTATGAACAATGCCTCCAAGAGGGCCTCCAAAGATCTTCTCCAAGATCTTGATCACCTCCTCTCCTTAACGTTGAGCACTTGAGAAATCCTTGAGTTGATGATACATAATGAGCCAAGGGCTTGTTTATATAGTTTTGCTTTCTCTCATGAAAAGCACTCTTTCGTTAAAAAAAATTACGCGATCGCTATCCATCATCACCGTCCATGAAAAGCTACGCGACTAATTTTGTGTTGTCGATTTGGTTTGATTTTCATGTTTGCTTTATCAAAAGAGATATGCGAAGCGCTTCCGCTGACGGGTTTTGAACCCGGGTCACCCCGATGAGAGAAGTTCTCTAACCCTCCTGCCCATGTGCTTTTGGTTGCACTGTGTTAGAAACTTATCATATCGATATTGCACCCGCACTCTTCTTCTATAGAAGACTAAGAGATACACATCACATGTGTTGCTCCAAGTTGGACACGTTGACATTGTTTCCAACAATCCCCCCTTCAATGCCACAATGATACAAGGTTTAATAACCTTCAAAACTTCTTGTGACTTTCCCTGGTCAATGCTTTGCTAAAAATATGTGCAACATTTTCACTTCTAGGTATGTAGACTAGCTCAATGTGCTTCTTAGATACTTGTGCTCGAATATACTGGTAATGAACCTCTATATGCTTTGCTTTGTCTTAGCATGATGAACATGTTGGAATTTGAGGCCCCACGATCGTTCCAATACTAAAAACCTTTGAGCATACACACTTAATTAATCAAGATGATATGTGAGAGATAGAAAGAAAGAGATCCTGAGACAAGGATAGGAAACGTAAGCAAGATGCTTACTCGCTAAAAAATAGATGTCCAAATTACAAAATGAGAGTACTACTCAACCAGATGATGTGGTGCACTCACTAATGGAAGAATCGCCAAGAAGATGATGCTGTTATAATCTGAGTGTGTGTGTGAAGCGAATGAGCAACGAAGTGAAACTAACCTCACAAGAAAGTGCAACAAATCAGAAAATCAGCAAACCCTAATTCTGAAATTAGGGTACAGAAACCTTTAAAACAGAATATAAGGCTAACTTACAAAAGATAGCTGCCACCAACTTGTAGAAGACTTCTTGCTCCAAGAGAGTAGCCTCTCCTTCACCAAATCTTCACCTCCAAAGCTTCAGAATTCCAAAACTCTAGCTTGTGAATTGTCCAAGAGTGTGCCAACATGCTCCTTATATAGTTAAGTCCTTCAAAAATAAAGCTAGGCAAAAAATTGGCAAAAAAACAGCTTTTCTGGCTCCAAAATAGCGATCGCTAATTTTTAACGCATGAGTTTGCTTTTCGTTAATTTTAAAACTTCAATCGCTAGAATTAGCTTTATTTTAATTTGATCGCCCAAAAATAGTTGCTTTTGACCACATTGATAATATAGCTTAGCTTTTTAAAGTTTGGACCTCATAGACTGCTTTTCCTCCATTTTGAGATGAATTAGGGTTTGAATTATCTCCCTCTTCGGACCTCTGAGGAAGAAATGAAGCATACCCCTAGATAGCTCTCTCCAAGCTCTATCTATCTAGCCTAAAAAAGTTTTACCCAAACTATACAAAAAATGTTAAGTCCAAAATGTAGTATTGCTGGAATGTGGACAATATGTACATTGACTTCCAACAATCCCTCCTTCAATGTCATATTGGTACAAGCTTCAATAACCTGCAAATCTTCTCATGACTATCTCTAGTCAATGCTTTGGTAAATATATCTGCAACATTCTCACTAGAAGGAACATAAACAGCTCAATGTGCTTCTTTGCTATCTGCTCTCGAATATAGTGGTAATGTACCTCTATATGCTTTGTCCTTTCATGATGCACTGGATTCTTTGCTATAGCTATTGCACTCTGGCTATTTGAAAATATCTATTCAGCTTCACATGATGAAGTGGCAATAGTGGGTTGTCTCTTTGAAAGCCATGAGATAAGACAATCTCCAAGATAAAAACAAAATCCACTAGTACTTCTTCTTGTGTCTCTATCACCTGCCCAATCAGAATCTGAAAAACCTTTTAGTAACAAATGTGCAGATTTCGAAAATACCATAGCATAATTTGAAGTTCCCTTCAAATATCGGAAGATCCGCTTTACTTCTTTCCAATGTAACACTGTCGGATTCTCCATGAACCTTGATACTTGAGAAACTGCAAACTGTATATCAAGACGTGTATTACAAAGATATATCAAGCATCCAACCGCTTAACTATATAAAGTAGCATCAAATGTCTCTGCATCTTCTATCATCTGTAATGATGCGTTCTAATCCATAGGTGTTTGCATAGGTTTAGAATCACTCACCTGAAACCTCTTTAAAAGTTTCTCAATGTACTTTTGTTGTGTCATATAGATACACTCATCCTTAAACAGAAACTGAATCCCAAGATAATAATGCAAGATTCCCAAATCATTCACATCAAATGTTTGCTTCAATTGTTCTTTGAACATCTGCAAATCTTTATCTCTGGGACCTGTGATTATAATATCATCCACATAAATGATTGCTATAATCATCATACCTGGTTCAGCTTTGACATAAAGAGTTGGAGCTGCATCTGAGTTATGGAAATCAATGGATAAAAGATATGTGTGTATCTTTTCATACCATGCTCTAGGTGCCTGTCTTAAACCAGACAAAGCTTTTATAAGCTTACATACCAAATGTTCTTTACCTGTCTCTTCAAAACCTTCTGGCTGCGGAATATGCAAATCCTCATGTAAATCACCATTTAAAGAAGTCTTTATATCAAGTTGATATATATATGCCAACCAAAATGTGCTTCTAAAGCAAGTATTGACCTAGTAACTGTCATCCTAGAGGTAGGAGCGAATGTCTTATCATAATCAATACCTTTTTGTTGTGCATATCCTTTGACAACTAATTTGGCCTTATACTTGTCAATAATACCATCTCCTTTCCTTTTGATTTTGAAGATCCATTTTACACATATAGCTTTCTTTCCTTCTGGTAACTCACATAACTGTCAAGTTTGATTCTTATGTATAGAATCAATCTCTTCTTGCATAGCTTTTCTCCAAATAGGAATGTTAAGTGCATCTTTAACACATGCAGGTTCATTTTCAACTGTCGTAAGTGCCAAAAGATCATGAATCTCAAAGACTTCAGCAAAAGTTACATGATCTTTTTGTTGTTGTTGTCTAGTTTGACTCTTTGTTCTTCCTGTAAAAGTCTTTATACCACTATCTTTCCAAATCTGAACATGTAGGTGTATCCTTAAATAGTGGTGAAACTCTTTCTGACCCTTCAGCTTCCACAGGTTCTGGAACTTGTTCTTCTGAGGTACTAGGACTTTTTGGAACTCTAGTACTTTCTTCTATTTTTGGAACCAAAGTCTCATGTGGAACCGACTCTGTAGAAGGTTGTGAAATTCCTCTTTCTTCAACTCTTTCTTGAATCCTAGGAATTTTAACTCCCTCCTGATATGGAGGAACATGTAAATCCAAATTCCTTCTAAAAAATCAAGTCATTTTTACTAATGAGCTCTGGAATTTCTGCTTCTTTATCATAAAATTTATTTTCAGCAATATAAGCATTACGTGAAAGAATAACTTCACCTGTCTCTGGAACATAAAAACTGTATCCTTTGCTCTCAACAGGATATCCAATAAAAACAGCTTTCTTTGCCTTTACATCTAGTTTGCCTCGATCCTTTTTCTCAACATGTACATAAGAAAGTGATCCAAATACTCTGAAGTAACTCACATTAGGTTTTCTACCATAATAAGCTTCATAAGGTGCGTCCCATTCCGCTGAGGAGTATAAGCAATAGTAAGGTATCGAGTAATACCTTTCTCATCAAGAAATGTCTGGAACTCATTTGACAAGTATTCTCCACCTCTATCACTTCTAAGAATCTGAATAGTTTCCTGATTTTCATTTTCAACCATAGCTACAAACTTCTTGAACATAGGAAAGACTTCCGACTTCAACTTAAGACCATAGATCCATGAGTATCTCGTAAAATCATCAACGAATAGAACAAAATACCTGAAACCCTGAATAGAGTATGCTCTCATAGATCCATTCACATCTGAATGAATAATCTTCAATTTCCTGGTAGATGTAATATGACCATGTTTCTTGAAAGGTAATTTATGCATCTTACCTTCAAGACAACCTTAACATATATCTGAATAAACTTGTAGCTTGAATGAGGGTAAACTCTCAACCATACCTCTGTCTTTGATACTTTTGAGAGCTCCAAAACTAAATATGTCCAAATCTCTCATGCCATAGCTTCATATCTTCCACCGGTGATGAAGATTTGACCGCATATGCCTAACTGATTTTTGACAAAACAAAAATCCCTCCTTTATGCTCACCTTGCAAAATACATTTGTCTTCTTTGTGTGATAAGATGTTACAAAGATCTCTCTCAAATACAACTTTAAAACCATCACCTAAAACTGCAGATATAGATAGCAGCTTCTTCTTCATTTCAGGTACATATAAAACATCTGAAATCTGAAAATTACCACCTTCTCTTGACTTTAGGGTTACTATACCTATTCCCACGACATCCAAATCATTGTCATCTACAATAGTAACTCTTCTACCTGTAGAATAGAAAAGAGAAGAAAACACATCTCTGCAATCTGTCATATGCTTTGTAGCACTTGAGTCAAATATCCAAGGATTTGCTGAAAGAACTTGTAAAGCTGCCTGATCAAAAGCTACTTCCTCAATGGTGATACAGGCATAAGAATCACCTTGAGATTTCCCTTTTTTATCATCTTCTGCAATGTTACCTAATGCCTTTTTCTTTTCTTCTGCAATCCTTTTATAACATGCTGACTTAAAATGTCCAGGTTTCTTGCAGTAATAACATATTACTTCCTTCTTCTTATTATAAGATCCATCCAACTTGTCCTCAATCTCAATTCTAATCTCACTCATCTTAACTAAGTGTGTATGTCAATTATGCTCTGATACCAAGTGTTGGAATTTGGGGCCCCAGGATCGTTCCAATACTAAAAAACTTTGAGCATACACACTTAATTAATCAAGATGATATGTGAGAGATAGAAAGAAAGAGATCTTGAGACAAGGATAGGAAACCTAAGCAAAATGCTTACTCACTAAAAAATAGATGTCCAAATTACAACATGCGAGTACTACTCAACCATATGATGTGGTGCACTCACTAATGGAAGAATCGCCAAGAAGATGATGATACAAAATTCAGATTATGTTGTTATAATCTGAGTGTGTGTGAAGCGAATGAGCAACGAAGTGAAACTAACCTCACAAGAAAGTGCAACAAATCTGAAAATCAGCAAACCCTAATTCTGAAATCAGGGTACAGAAACCCTAAAAACAGAATATAAGGCTAACTTACAAAAGATAGCTGCCACCAACTTGTAGAAGACTTCTTTCTCCAAGGGAGTAGCCTCTCCTTCACCAAATCTTCACCTCCAAAGCTTCAGAATTTCAAAACTCTAGCTTGTGAATTGTCCAAGAGTGTGCCAACATGGTCCTTATATAGTTGAGTCCTTCAAAAACAAAGCTAGGCGAAAAATTGGCGAAAAAACAGCTTTTCTGGCTCCAAAATTAGCGATCGCTAATTTTTAACGCATGAGTTTGCTTTTCGTTAATTTTAAAACTCCAATCGCTAGAATTAGCTTTATTTTAATTTGATCGCCCAAAAATAGTTGCTTTTGACCACATTGATAATATAACTTAGCTTTTTAAAGTTTGGACCTCATAGACTGCTTTTCCTTCATTTTGAGCTGAATTAGGGTTTGGATTATCTCCCTCTTCTGACCTCTGATGAAGAAATAAAGCATACCACTAGATAGTTCTCGCCAAGCTCTATCTATTAGCCTAAAATATTTTTACCCAAATTATACAAAAAATGCTAAGTCCAAAATGTAGAATTGCTGGAATGTGGACCATATGTACATTGACTTCCAACAGAACAGGGTTCTTTGCAATAGCAATAGCACTCTTACTGTCTGAAAATATCTATACTGGGAGATGAACGTGAACATCAAGATAACTAAGAATCTAAGAATCTTTTGTAACCAAACGAATTCAAGTGTAGCTGTAAAGACAGCTCTGTACTCTGCTTCACTTGAAGATGTAGCAACTGTAGGTTGTTTTTTTGACATCCAAAAGATAAGAGAATCTCCTAAAAAGAAACAATAACCACTTGTGCTTCTTCTTGAGTCTTTATCACCTGCCCAATCAGAATCTGAAAAACCTTTTAGTAAAAAATAGCATAATTTGAAGTTCCCTTCAAATATCTGAAAATTCTCTTAACTGCTTTTCAATGAACTTTCAGAAGACTCTGCATGAACTTGGATACTTGAGAAATTGCAAACTGAATGTCTTGTCGTGTATTACATAAATATATCAAGCAACGGACTGCTATACTATATAATGAAGCATCAAATGGTTTTGAATCTGCTTCCAATTGTAATAACACATTAACATCCATAGGTGTCTGCATAGGCTTGGAATCTGTCATCTCAAACCTTTCCAATAATTTCTCAATGTATTTCTATTGTGTCATGTAGATACACTCATCTTTGTATTTAAACTCAATCTTTGGACTTTTGATAATCATATCACTTTGTAGTGCATCTTGAACATTGGCTGGTTTATTCTCAACTGAAGTAAGAGCTAAAACATTATGAATCTCAAAATATTCTACATAATTGACCTGGTCTTTTTCTTGTTTCCTAATCTCACTTCTAGTTCTTGTATTCCTGTATACCACTATCTTTCCTGTATACCACTATCCTTCCAAGTTTGATATAACCATTTTTGTGTATTCGTGAAAAGTGGTGGTATCTCTTCTAGTTCTTCAGTATCTCTTTCTTCTGGAACTCTAGAACCTTCTCCACCTTCATAAGTCGGAACTTCAAGAGGTACTGATGATGGACTAGGTACTCATGTAGGTAATGAAATTCTCTCTTCATCGGCATCTCTTAGGTTTTGAGTAGGTTCATCACCCCCCTTGTATGGCTGAATGTAAGCATCCAAATTCCTTCTGAAAAATGCATAGTCATCTGCCGTTATGAAATCTGGAATCTCTTCCTTCTTATCATAAATCTGACTTTCTGCAATATATGCATTGCATGAGAGTAGAATATCACCTGTATCTGGAACATAGAATCTATATCCTTTGCTTTCAATTGCATAATCAATAAAGAAGGCTTTAACGGCTTTTACATCAAGCTTACCACTATCCTTCTTCTCAATGTGAACATAAGTTGGGGAAACCAAAAACTTTGAAGTAACTCACATTGGGCTTCTTTCCATAATAAGCTTCATAAGGTGTAATGACCTTCAAAGCTTTTGTGGAAGACCTGTTCAGAATGTGATTAGCTATATGTACTGCATCAAACCAAAACTTGGGAGAAAGCCTTTTGGATGACATCATACTATGCATCATCTCAACAAGTATCCTATTCTTTCTCTCTACACCACCATTCTATTCTAGGATGTAAGCAATAGTGAGTTGATGAGAAATACCTTTGTCTTCAAGAAAAGACTTAAAGTCTTTAGACATGTACTCTCCTCCTCTATCACTTCTCAAAATCTGGATCTTTGACTGACATTCATTTTCAACCATAGCTAAGGACTTCTTGAAAGTAGGAAAAACTTTGGACTTCACTTTAAGACCGTAAATCCATGAATATCTTGAGAAATCATCAATGAACATAACAAAGTACATGTAACCTTGAATAGAATCTGTTCTCATCGGACCATTCACATCTGAATGTATGATCTACAACTTCCTTGTGGCCGAGATAAATCCATGTTTCTTGAAAGGTAGTTTGTGAAGCTTTCCTTCAAGACATCCTTCACATGACTCTGCATCATTTGGTAAAGCAAAAGTAGGCAAACTCTCCACCATACCTTGATCTTTGATACACTTTAGAGCTGTGTAATTGATATGGCCAAATCTAGCATGCCATAACTTCATGTTCTCCTTAGGTGTAGTAGACCTAGCAACATTAGCATGACTAATTTTGGATAACACAAACATGCCACTTCTGTTTTCACCTTGAAGTAGACAATGCTCTTCATCAAGTGAGAGGATCTGACATGAATCATTCTTAAAACTACTTTATCACCATCTGACAAGAAAGTCGAGATAGAGAGCAAATTCTTCTTCATGTTTGGAACATAAAGAACATTAGAAATTGTGAAATTTCCACCTGCCCTAGATTTAAGGTTCACTTCTCCAACACCAACAACATCCAAATCATGACCATCTGCAATGGTCACTCTTCTACCTAAAGAGTTTGAAAGGGAAGAAAATACCTTTCTGCAACCTTTCATATGCTTAGTAGCTCCAGAATCAAAAATCCAAGGATTATCTGAGATTGCATTCAACACTACCTGATCAAAAGCTACCTCTTCAATAGTAACACATGCATCTGAATCTACCTTTGAAGATTTAGGTTTTGGATATCTTAAATACTATTACATGATGCTTTCTTCTTCTCATTGAAAATCCTTGCTCTGCATTCTGCTATGAAATGACCTGGCTTCTTACAATAATGGCATACTCCTTTCTTTGAATCAGATGTAGACGAAGATTTTTCTTTGGTGTTAGAGAAAGCATTAGGGGTAGAACTGGAAAACTTAGGATTAGAAGACTTACTTTCCTTCTTAGATTGTTGAATCTTCTGCTGCTCCTTTGTCTCCATCTTCTTCTTTCCCTTTGACGATGATAACATGGCTTCATCATTCTCTTCCATACCCTTTTGTTGATCTTCATCTTGAAGTAGTAAAAATTGTAGTTCTTCAAATGAAACTTCCTTATCTCTTGCACAGAGAGATAAAGAGGTAACAAAAGCATGATATGTAGATGGAAGTGAGTTTAGAAGTGTGTTTACCATCTCTTCATATGAAATGTTGGCTCCAATATTCAGTAACTGATCTTGTAAATCTTTAAGCTTCAAAATATGTGTATGAACCCATTCACCAAATTTCATCCTTGTGTTGGCTAGCTTTCTCCTTAGATGAGCTTTCCTAGCGGGGTTTGTGCTCTAATAGAGATTCTCTAACTCCAACCAAGCTTGTCGAGAGGTTCTGCATGACCTAATTTGAGGTATAATATGCCTCTTGACTCCCATAGCAATATATGAAAGTGCTAGTGCATCCCTTGAATCCCATCTAGATTGCTCTTCTATAGGAAGTAGTCTGGTAGTAGTACGGACTCCTCATGATGAAAGAGTTTCTTCTTCTTCACTAACCTCATGTTGAGCAAAAATAGGAACAGGGGGTCTTCGAAGATGAAGCAAGATCTTCTTCGACTTGTCTTTGCCTTGGATAAGTGCCATTGACAATATTCCATAAGTCCTTTGATACTAACAAATTCATCATCATTCTCAAGTCTATAATCACTCATCTTATTAAGGGTATATGTCAACTATGTTCTGATACCAAATGTTCGTATTCTAAGGTGAGAATACCATATGTTGGAAGTGGTAGTGGACCACAATAACAATAAATCACAGATTTATAGGATCTTCCAAGAGATGAACCTTAACATACACACCTTAAGACTCAAAAATAGATGAGTGAGAGATAGAGAGAGAATAGACGAGATTTCAAGTGTGACAGTAAGCTATGAAGCTCACCTACACTAACTTATATATGAATGTCAAATTACAATGTGTAAATGATACAAACTGACAATATCTATATCTAGGCAGAAATAGGAACTAGATACATGAGATTGTGTGCCTAAGAGGTATAAAGAGTGTGTTTGCGTGAGAATATGGAGAATAAGAAAAGTTTAGAATTGTTGTACAACAAACCTAAATTCTGATCAACCTAAATAAGAAACGAGTGACCTAGCAAGTAAGAACGGAAATAGACTTGCTACTCACAGCAAACCAACAATGGATGTTGACGGTATGCTGGCAGAATCTCCTCCAAATAGTCACCAAGTCTCAAGATGTAGACCACAACTCCTCTTAGTGTATGAACACTCCCTCCAAGAGGGCCTCCAAAGATCTTCTCCAAGATCTTGATCACCTCCTCTCCTTAGCGTTGAGCACTTGAGAGATCCTTGAGTTGATGATATATAATAAGCCAAGGGCTTGTTTATATAGTTTTGCTTGCTCTCATGAAAAGCACTCTTTCGCTAAAAAAACTACGCGATCGCTGTCCGTCATCACCGTCCGTGAAAAGCTACGCGACTAATTTTTTGTTGTTGTCGATTTGGTTTGATTTCCATGTTTGCTTTATCAAAAGAGATATGTGAAGCGCTGCCGCCGACGGGTTTTGAGCCTAGGTCACCCCGATGAGAGTCAAGTGCTCTAACCATCCTGCCCACGTGCTTTTGGTTGCACTACGTTAGAAATTTATCATATCGATATTGCGCCCGCACTCTTCTTCTATAGAAGACTACGAGATACACATCACATGTGTTGCTCCAAGTTGGACATGTTGACATTGTTTCCAACAACATCATCATGAGAAAAGGCTAAAAAAAACTGTGCAAGAACTAGAAAGCTTCCACGATAAGCTTTTTCCCAAGAATAAAAAAGCTTTTCACGAAAAAGCTAATTGCCTATGTTTCCTATACAAAAACATGCAAGTTCCTCGCACAAAGCATCTCTTCTACCTATGGTGTTGCTTCTCACGCATACTTGGGGGTGAGGAGAATCAGATCATAAGCTCATCTTGGCATGGAGTTTTGGAAATGTGAGTGTCTAGCACTCTTCAAGGACTTGTTACACATGGAGGTGCTGATGGAGGAGCGTATGCTTATAAACTTGAAGATCTCTCTATTCTTGTAAGAGAGGTTGTTTTGGAAATCATACCTAAGCCTCTTCATGCCTTGTCCATTACCTTCACTTGCTCTCTTCTGTATTGCTGGGTTGTGAGCGTTTCTCTGTTACTATGTATTTGTAATTTGGAACATATCATCATCTTGTACATGTATAATCATTAATTGGAGCATATGACTTTTTGCCTACATTTTGTGCATTCTCTTGTGTCTATGTGTTATACGTCCTGTCATATTTGTTAGTATTTCTTAATCTTGGGTTCTATTTGGTACAATGGCTTAACACTCTTCACTACCTTGCTCTAATGCCAAATTGTTAGCAAAAAGGGATTATGGATCCACAATTAACTCAAGGCTAACTCAAAACGAGAGAGAGAGAGAGAGAGAGAAATTGGGAGAGAGTAATAATAGATATTGTGTACACAATGTAAGAGAAGCACAAACAAGCTCCACACACTCATACACCAAGCCTCAGGAGAAGGCTTGAAAGATACAAAGCACAAGGGAAGGTTGGAATTCACCAAGAGCACTATATTACAGTGACCAACAAAGTAGTCTTTACATAACTAATGAATTCCTACAAAAAGCTAGTGAAAAAAATTGGGCAAAATGCTAAATAATATAGATTTATCGAAAAATTTTCCTGCAAGCCTATATTTTTGCTAAACCTGTTAAAATCTTATCGTGGGCTTTTGAAGATGCCACATGTATAATCCCTAACCCTTAGATTATTATGATGTGTGTTCATAAGATCTTTCTACTTGCCAAATGCTTTTCCAAAAGTTACGAGCTGCTTTTGACATTTGAATAGAAATCAAGGTTTGATTGTAGATAGGGCAAAATGTTGTTGGATAGTGGAATATTAAATATGGTTGAAAAGCTCCCATTGAGCACTACAAGATGGTGGAATAATACTTTTTACCACCTTTTGACCAACTTTGACTAGAACCTAGTGGAAGGTTGACCAATTTTTTACCATTTTTCTAACAAATGGTTACTACTTTGGTTGGATTCTTAGACACAGCAAAATAGAAGAAGCCTTCTATTTTAGTTTACTTTGGATGACTTACTTATTGAGAGGTGTATCTCTCCTAGGAAATTTGATAGAAAAAGAAGATTGGAATGTTCTTCAATGACATCTTTCATCATATCATTCCTACTTCAAAGCCCCTGACAAATAGAATTTAGGGGGGGATTGTAGAACATTAAATCTTATTTGTACATATTGTATACATTAATTTGTTTTAGGACATTAATTAATAACCCAACTAGGTTAGACTTGAATTTTCAGATTTAGAAGAATTAACCCCATAATCTTATTCTACTCTTTGAGAGCTTTCTAACCAAACCCAACATGGCCATATCTAACCTCTCTGTAACCCTAAAATTGAGAACCTTAATTTATGGTCAAAAGTCAACAAGTCAAATCAATCGAATCAAAGCACATTAAAATTCAATGACATGTCATCAAGAGCATTTACAACAACGATTACAATTAAAGCTTGAGAAGTCGACTTCATACCCACATGAGACAGCCATCAAAAAAAAGTATGTAAATTGAAAAGCGAAAAAATATTTCGCCCCAATAGGCAAGCTTTTACATAAAGCTGGTTCCCCATAAATTTCTATACAGAGGGGGGTTATTTGCACTCTTAAATTTACAAGCTTGAGAACTTCTTCCTTCAGCTCTCTACCTCATGAAGGGTGTAGCACGTATGTGAGGGCAGTTTCACTTCTATTATGAGCAGCCAATGCAGATGTATGACGAGTATTCAGCAGCTTGCCTTCGTCTATGATAGAGGTTCAGTTTCCCCTATCCTTGAGGAATGAGCTCGTCTACTCCTCATGCTTATTAGAGTGTTAAAAATTATCCCTCTAAAAAGCAAGCTTTTACATGAAGCTGGTCCCCCATAAACTTCTATATAGAGGATGGTTATTTGCAGTCTTGAATAGACAACCTTGAGAAAGATTCTTCCTTTAGTTCCCTACCTCATGGGGATGTAGCACGTATGTGAGGGCAGTTTCATTTCTATTATGAGCAGCCAACGCAGACATGTGAGGAGTATTTTGCAGCTTGTCTTTGGCTGTGATAGAGGTTCAGTTTCTCCTATCCTTGAGTGGCTTTGCCTACTCTTCATGCTCATTAGAGTGTTGTTTTAAAAAGGAAATATTCAGTATTGAAGCTACATCAGCTCATAGCCTCTTCCTTCACCCACCTTGAAGGCTCTCATGTGTAGTGGTCTGGGTAGTGAGTACGTTTGTATTTAGAGTATTTTGTATCTTGTCACTCTTGTTAATTGGAGTCATGTCAATTTTTTATTCATACTTGTGTGTATGTAAGAGTGTATGCTCTCTTGGTGTGTATATCTGTGTCTCTTACTTCTTGAACTAACACAAGCCTCATTGCAATATGACTCATACCATTTGGGATGTCCATACCATTACCCACTCTTTGGTTAATGCCCGAAGTGTATGTGGCTCTAGCACTTGCAAATGGACATGTAAGTATTGCGCCAAAATATTATTGACCACCTCAATGAGACTTATACACCATGTTTTTGGCCTAGGAGGTAAGGTATTAATGCTTGTGATAAAAGTTCCTCCAAAGATAGCAATCATATGGTGTGATCATGTGTTGGCACAAGAAGCTAGAGATGCTCATCATCATGAAATTTCTTCGATCAATATTGAAATGATTGAGAAATTAGATCCTTTTTCACAAACGGCTCAACCTAGTGCCAGTACCAGCCATAGTTGCATTTCTTCACATAGAGAAGTTAATGTAGAATAGAAAACTACCCCTCCTTTACAGCATCCTATGCAAGAAATGCACACCACATATATAGAATCTCTAATACAAAAACAAAGAAATGAAATGCACGTGCAAGAAATGCACACCACATATATAGAATCTCTAATACAAAAACAAAGAAAAAAATGCTATGTGCATTGTTGAATGTAATCTCTCTTTCAATGTGGCGCATGGTGAAAGCCATAGTTCAAGTTGGTCCTATGATGATTGTATGGAATGGATTACAAAGATTATGATTGCCATGCTACACGAAGAAGACTTCATTAAGGAGCTCCTAGAGCCTATTAGCATTATTGGCTTCTCATCATAATAGGGACCTTACAAATGTGCAATACAATTTTTTACTAACACCAAATATAACAACGATATTGTCCACCTGTGCCCTCTTGAGGTAGAGCTTGAATGGCGATGTAGACAACTATAAATGGGAGATTGCAAAGTAGATATATAATCTAATGTCTTAACTCAATGTCTTGACTAGTGCAAAATTCATCTATTAATAGGCCAATGGAGAGGCACACCCTTCCGAGATCGACTAGACATGGGCAATCGATTGTGTTTGGGCAATCAGTATTTGCATAGCATACTATCACCCATACGAAAGTGATACCCTAGCTCCTTGGATGTGTAATGCACCAAACCAGCCAATCAATTTCATGATCAACTCACACGAAGGTAGCCCTAATAAGATGTGGAGTCAAAACTGAGCTCAAATTCAAAATCCACAATCATTTAAGCCTCAAGCTAGTTCTATAAGTTAAAGCATCATCGGCTTTAACTTGCATTACATAGCATTTCGACCAAAATCTCACTTGGTAGTGAGCCAAGTCTAAGCAATCCACTACCCATAAATGGTCAAATGCAATCTTCATCCAACATGTAAGCCTCGATTCTCTCCAACAAGGTAATGCATGATTTGATCTCCTCATAATGGGCACCTTACAAATGTGGAACATACAATCATGAGGATTAGACACTAATCGTATATTTACACCCCCTTAATATTCCTAATGATGAATCAAGTAGGTATGTGTCTTATGCCCATCTATTGAAGATGTCTATTAAGCTTCTTCTTTCCAAGAGTTTGACATGTCCGAAGAGTCACCTTCTGTAGAACAATGATCCAACTCCACAATCTTGCCCTCTATCCCTCTATGAGCTCACAAATATAATGATGTTGTACCTCTATGTGTTTTGTACGAGCATGACTACTAGATTCTTTGCAATGGCCATACAACTTTCACCACATTTAAGTGTAGACTGTAGCTTCCATTTGTAATGGAAAACCTAGATCTCACTCCCTCACAAGAGGCGGTTCATGAGTGAGAGATAGAGAGAGAATATACAAGTGTGTAATGATAAGATTATAAAACTGAATATGAGCTGAATGTAGATACAAAATCTGAATCTAGGCAAAATTTCGGGAACTAAATACAAGAGTTTGTGTGTAAAGAACCTAAGAGGTATGTAGAAAGGTGTGAGAATGAAGTGAATATGAACAGTTTAGAACTGTTTTACAGCGAACCCTAATTCTGAAATTAGGATTTCAAAAACCATAAATCAAAAATTAATGAAATAGCAAGGGAAAAACTGAAGTTAGACTTGCTACTCATAATACTCAGCAATATGCTGATGGTTGGCTGCCAAAATCTCCTCCAAAGTTGCACCAAAGATAGAGCACACCTCCTCCAAGTGTAAAACACTCCTCCAAGCAAGTGTATGCCTTGAGCACACCTTGGATGATACCAAGAATGACCCCTTGTGGATTCTTATATAGACTAGGAGCTGCCCCACGATGATTTGATTGCCAAAAGCAGAAAGGCATAGAGAAAATAAAAAACTATCACCATGATTAGCAAAAAAACTAAATTTAAAGAAAGTTTTAGTTCATAAAAATTGCTTTTTGGGGCTTGAGCTACTAATGAGAAGTTGCTTTTTGGAATGTTTAGACTGAGAGGACAAGATCATGTAAAAACCCATTTTTGCACAGAAATTAAGGGTAGGGTTTTCTACCACACTCGACTCTGATGACTAAATGTTATATACCAAATGAAAGCTCTCCTCAAGTACTATATGATGAGCTAATAAAAATTAAGAGCTTCTGTGACCAATATTTAGCTAAGTACCAAAAATATGGGTTGCTAGAAATTTAGGGTTTTGTGCTATTCTGACATTGTTTGCAACAATCCCCCCTTCAATGTCATAATGGTACAAGGTTCAATAATCCACAAAACTTTTGATGTCTATCTCTAGATAATGCTTTGGTAAAATTATCTACGACATTCTCACTTGTAGGTATATAGACTAACTCAATGTGCTTCTTAGATACCTATTCTCGAATGTAGTGGTAATGAACCTCAACATGCTTTGTTCTACGAGATGGACAGGGTTCTTTGCAATAGCAATAGCACTCTGACTGTCTGAAAATATATGTATAGGAAGATGAACATGAACATCAAGATAACTCAGAATTTTCTGTAACCGAATAGCTTCAAGTGTAGCTGTAAAGGCAGCCCTATACTCTGCTTCACTTGAAGATGTAGCGATTGTAGGTTGTTTCTGTAATAACCATAAGATTAGACAATCTTCTAGAAAGAAACAATAGCCACTACTGCTTCTTCTTGAGTCTTTATCACCTTCCCAATCAAAATTTGAAAACCCTTTATGTAAAAAATTTGGCAATCTCGGAAATACCATAGCATAATTGGAAGTTCCCTTCAAATATCTGAAAATTCTCTTAACTACTTTCCAATGAATCTTGAGCGGACTGTGCATGAACCTGGATACTTCAGAAACTACAAACTGAATGTCAGGACCTGTATTACATAAATAGATAAGCAACCAACTACTTGACTATATAAAGTAACATCAAAAGGTTTTGAATCTGCTTTCTGAATCTGCTTCTGTCTGTAATGACACATTAACATCCATAGGTGTTTGCATAGGCTTGGAATCTGTCATCTCAAACCTTTCCAATAATTTCTCAATGTATTTTTGTTGTGTTATATAGATACACTCATTCTTGTACTTAAACTCAATCCAAAGATAATAATGTGAAATACCTAAATCATTCAGATCAAATGTATGCATAAGTTGTGCTTTGAAATACTGAAGGTATGAATCCTTGGGGCCTATCATGTTCATATCATCAACATATATGATCATAATAATCAAAACATCTTTTTGTTGGAGTTTGAGGTCTGCGGAAGCACACAAACACCACAAGGAAGAAGAAGCTTGAAGCACAACACACAATACTGAATGTATTACCAAGAAAATGTACAAAGATAAGTAACCCGTTAGGGTTATAGCGTATATATGAGCGGGGGGGAAAAACCTCCTAAAGAGGGAAAAAAGTGTGCCGGCGATCCTAGTGTGTTCACACACATCACTACCGAAATATATCAAGAAATCCCCCCCTGAGAGTGATGCAGTGAACAAGCAGCTTGCACTCATGTATAAAGAAGTGCCAAGCTATGTGGAATCAATCCACAAAAGAAAGTAAGCTCAAAGCTTTGCAGAAAGCTTCAAACTTCTCCCTAGGCAGAGCCTTTGTGAAAAGGTTTGCAACGTTCTCTTGTGTGGGCATATATGCCAAACTGATCTCTTCAACAGAGAACCTCTCCCTGACATAATGATAGTGCACCTCAATGTGCTTAGTGCGAGCATGGAACACAAGGTTTCTTGCAACTTCCAGTGCGCTCAGTGCGCTCAGACCGCCAGTAAAGATGGTGGTAGTAGAAGACTGACCACCACCATCAACCATAAGGCATCTGAGCCATACACACTCAAGAGTTACTGTAAAAGCTTCCCTATACTCAGCCTCACAATTAGAAGTGGCCACACTAAGCTGCTAGTTGCTCAACCAAGATATGCATGAGCTACCAAGCATGAAGCAAAAACCACTAGTGGACACACGAGTGTCATAGCTATCAGTCCAGTAAGAGTCAAAAAAACCATTTAAATTTGGCAATAGTGATCCCCCTTTGGGATAAAACAATCCAAGTAGCTAGGTACCACTCAAGTAGTGAAAGATGCGCTTAAACTACCAATGCTTGACACCTAGGCAATGCATAAGCCTCCTCATCTTTGAGAAAGCAAACTGAATATCTAGCCAAGTAATGCATAAGTAAATCAAGCATCCAAGAGCCTCCTGGTAGACAACAATGATCATATGCACATCATTTGCACACTTAACAGATAAGGTGCTCTCAATTGGACTCTTCTCAAAACCATGTGCAATCAGGTAGGCATGTATCTTTTCATACCAAGCACGTGGTGCTTGCTTCAAACCATATAATGCCCTTTTCAACCTGCACACTTTGTTTTCATGCCCTTTCTGCACAAAACCATGGGGCTGAAAAACATACACTTCTTCATGCAAGTCACCCTTCAAAAATGAAGTTCCAACCATGATGAGCTACAAGTGCACAAATGCTATGAACAGTAGTCATTCAACATGTAGGAGCAAAGGTCTCATCAAAATCAATGCCTCTTTCTTGAGCATAACCCTTTGCAACAAGCCTAGCCTTGTACCTGTCAACTAATCCATCAGGCTTAAGCTTCACCTTGTATACCCACTTAGTGCCAATGGCCTTCTTGCCAGGAGGCAAGTCACATAAAGACTAGGTAACGTTTTTCATGATAGCATTATATTTTGATTGCATGACAGCCATCCAATTTTCTGAATTTTGTGCTTCATCAAACAAAACAGGCTCATTCTCATCACAAAGCCTAGAGGCAGCCATAGCATAGCAATCTGATACAAAAGAAGCACTATGAGAGGTTGAACGAGTGCGATATGACACAGATGCATCTAATTTGCTATATCGCAAAGTCTCCCCCAACCATTTAGGCATAGTTTTTGCCTCCTCTATATCAATTCTCTGATCAATAAGTGCATCATGTAAATCTGCATCAAAAATGGAATGATATGCATCATCATGTGAAACCTATAAATGCTGAGAAATTGCCTCATTTGGACCAGCACTAAACTGTCCACCTGTAAAAAGAGGCAGCAAAGTGTCATAGACATCTTTGGAGCTAACTGATGTCTCCTTAGTACATGAAAGTAATGGCTGAATAGCCTCTTCCACAAAAACAACATCACGGCTAACCAAAATGCGCTTAGACTGTGGATGATAGAGATGATAGCCTTTGCTTTTAGAACTGTACCAAACAAAAATGCATTTCATTGCTTTATCATCCAATTTCTTGCATTGTGGTTCATGCATTAATGCATGTGCAGACAACCAAAGACACGCAGGTGAGCAATAGATAGCTTGCGACCATGCCAAGTCTCATATGGAGTGATAGACTGCAATGCTTTAGTGGGACACATGTTAAGTACATATGCTACACAAATAACAGCCTCAAGCCAGAAATTATGTGGTAAAGCGTGACTCTTGACCATACACCTCGCCATCTTCATGAGTGACCTGTTCATCAGCAACTCCATTCTGTTGAGGTGTATACAGCACTATACACTGATGTTTTAGGCCACGTTCAACCAAAAATGCATTGTAGTCAGAAGACATATATTTCCCCCCTCGATCAAAACGAAGGGTGCCCATTTTACATGCTAACATGTTTTCAGCCAAAACGAGAAACTGTTTGAAGCACATAGACACCTCGGACTTTGCTTTCAATGGATACACCGATGCATGCCTCAAAAAATCATCAATGGAAGTCACAAAGTAAAGGTAGTTCCCGAAAGAAGGTGTCTACATAAGACCGCATACATGACCGTGAACAAACTGCAATTTCTGAGTAGCTCAAATTGAACCATCTTTTGGGAGGGAATACTTCATTTTGCCCAAAATAAAGCCTTAAAAGACATGTTTACCACGTGCCTCAACTTTAGGCAAAGAGAACACTATCTTAGATTGTTGCAGGTGTAACAAACTAGCAAAATTCAAATGACCACAGCATGCATGCCAAAGCTTTTCATCTGACATAGCTTGAGAATCTTGAACTGCACAAGTTAAATCATTCACAGATTTTCCATAATCTATGAGCTTATACAGCCCACGACATAAAATGCCAGATGCAATAATGATGTCGCCATTTGACAGATCATGAACTCTACATCTGTCATTCATAACCAAGCCGATCGTGGCTAATGTTGAAACTAAAAACAGATTTTTCTTGATCCGTGACACAAATGAAGCATCCCACAATGTAAAAGAACTACCATCAACAATAGTCAAAATGATCTTACCAACTCCTGTGACAGGATGAGAGGAGTTGTTGGCGCATGTGACAATATTCCTTGTAGGGGCAAGCTCAAGTGAAGTGAAGAAACTACGCTGCGAGGTAACATGTTTGGTTGCCCCACTATCAAAGTACCAAACATTTGAGTCTACTGCAGACATACATTGTTCATGAGAAGATTGGTCATAACTACAAACAATAGTAAATGCCCATTCTTCATTCTGCATAAGATTAGTGGCCTCTGTTTTGGGTGTAGAGGCCTCTACAACAACCATTCCAACCTCTTTCTTCTTTGCTTCTTTTGCAACCAATTTTGGATGACTCTTTATGACATGATCATTTCCTTTTTAGTATTTGCAAAACAATTTCTTCTTTTCTGTTTTCTTCTCGTCTCTATCATCTTTCTTTGATTGTGCAAAACTAGCAAATTTCTGCTTACTCATAGATGAGCTCCATTTACCTTTGCCCTTCTGACTAACAAGGAAAGCTTGAGCTACAACATGCATAATGGACTTGTTCTTCCTAGACTCATCTTCTTGCAACAAAACAGAGACTAACTCCTCGAATGTTAAGGCATTTGGATTGCCTTTCATCATCAATAGAAGAGTAGAAGCAAACTCTGATATGAATCTGGAAGACCATTCAAAACAGTCTACAAAAGTGAACTATCAAGCAAGACTTCATCGGCAAAAATCAACTCCTTCTTCAAATCTTTGATCTTTGTCAATTCATTCATGTGCTCACTCTCCAACTGACTTCAAAGGTAAGCAACACGAGCCTAATTCCTTGTCTGGTATAAAGTGGTAAGTGTATCCAAAGCATCCTTTACTGTTCTGCAAGAGCGAATGTGAGGAATAATGGCACGTTTGACAGACAAGGCTATCAATGCATGTGCTTGAGCATCTCTGCCATCTCAACCAAGTTGCTCTGCAGGAGGTGCAACAGGAACCGAAGCACGAGAAGGAACCTGAAGAATATCACCATCTTCAATGCCATCTTCCTCAGCTTCAATAACTTTATTTACAGGTGTAATAGGACAATTTTCAATACCCTGCACAATATTCCAGAGTCCTTTTGCAACCAATGTATCATATAAGCCCATAATGGATAATTCGTACCATCCAACTTATCCTCAACAGCCAACATACAGAATACATCACTCCTTTCAGCCATGGAAACTAGCTAAAATACCCTGATGCAGAAAAAATGACTCTATCTCAAAAAGTTGAACAGAAGTACCCTGTCGAGTTCTCCTTCAGCCATGGCAACTAACTAAAATACCCTGATGCAGAAAAAATGACTCTATCTCAAAAAGTTGAACAGAAGTACCCTGTCGAGTTCTCCTAAACATGTAGCAGACTTAGAGGCGCTTATACTCGCGAACCAAAACCTGTATATATCTTTGGCACAAAAAGATGAAATTGCCTGCACACGCACTACGATAGTGCGTTTGGAGGTCAAAACAAGCCCATATCGCAATTTCGCCACCACATAGCAAAGCTGGTTTGAACTCCTAATCGTCCTGGGTATGCTCACCAAATTTCATGCGATTCTGAGACTCTGACTAGAGGGCTGTCGATGATACCCTAGATGAAGCGGCGACTTGCTCTGATACCAATTTTTGGAGTTTGAGGTCTGCGGAAGACCACGAACAACACAAGGAAGCAAAAGAAGCTTGGAGCACAACACGCAATACTGAATGTATTACCGAGAGAATGTACAAAGATAAGTAACCCGTTAAGGTTATAGGCATATATACAAGCCAGGGAAAAAAACCTCCTAAAGAGGGAAAAAAGTGCCTCGACGGTCCTAGTGTGTTCACATACATCACTACCGAAATATATCAACATTTACTCAACTTTAACATAAAGAGTAGGAGCTTCATCTGAGTTTTCAAAACTAATAGATAGAAAACAGAGATGTATCTTCTCCAATAGATAGCATGAGATCTTGAGGATCTGATCCTTACATGAGCAAGAGATGGAGTGTGGACATGCATCCACACCTTGGGACACTATATTCCACATGATACTTTACCCATCACCTAGGTATCACATTTTACATCCCCCCCCCCATACCACACCCGTAGGTTTATGATTTCCCCTTGTAGGACATGGCCATTTTCTAGAGAGCCTATCATTTGTATATGGTTTCTCTCATAAGCCAAATTTGGCCTTCAGTAGAAGTTAACATGACTTTCTTTCTTTCTTTCTCTCTCTTATTACCCACATCTTCAATCGGGCATTGGTTGAGGGGTTTCCGATTTCATGGAAAAAAACACACTATTGTACCTATCCACAAGTCCCCCGATGCTATGGACCTTGGTTCTTATCGGACTATCATGATTAGCCCTACACTAGCCAAATTTTATGGGGCGATCTTGAAGAAGGAGTTGAGTACTCTGGTTCAAAAAGAGGATTTTCGAGCTCTAGCGCAAGAAGGCTTGAGACTTGCCTTCTCCACCATTGAACATATTTTCACCTTGAGATGTTTGATCAATCAGGCATGGTGAGGAAGAGGAGACTACACTGCTCCTTTGTGGATTTCCATACACTCCACTATCAAAGGACATAATTCACTATTCTACACTCGATGAGGTCTTCCTTATTGGGGACTTCAATGCACATACACAATCCCGACAATGTGAGGCATATGACATGGGGCAGCATGATATCATGGAGAGTTTAGATCCGAACGAGATTGGGATTGGCATGTAATCCGATGATATAGGTCAATATATGACAGGGTATCGCAAACACCTTGAGCTTGGTGGGCGACATCATCTCGTTATCTATAATGGGATGAGGTGGCCAAGGTAAGCCGCTTCCACTTGCTTTCCATATGGTGGTGGAACAGAGCACCGTAGATTATATTTTAGGATCTCCATCTTGAGTCTCTCTCATTCACTCTCTTTCCATAGGTCCATGCCCATTAGGTGCACATCACACATACCTTAGCTTTACTCTCCTTTCTTTTATATCGCACGACCCTCCCCCCTCCCAACCTAGATATACGCATACCACCATACATTTCATACACGAGCTTTCTCATGTCTACATACATCATCTTCACTCAAACCTCCTCACACTCAACCCACATGATCCCCTTGATACACTCACTTCACATATTACATCCATCTTGAATGACTCATCTATACGGAGCTTTCCCCACCATACACGTATGTTCCCACCACGCATTGGAACGATGCCCCAAAACGCTATGACGACTCCTCAAAGCTGATGAGGCCCTCAGAGAGATCACACAAAAACAAGCACAACAGTACATGCAATCGCTGACACGCCGTAAAAGGAAGGAGTGGGAGGAGCACTAGTATTGGGACATATACCACTTGCATATGAGCACAAATTGTTCAGCTCCATGGCACCATTTACGAGAGAAGAGATAGTCCATCCCCATCCAAGATCCTATGAGATGGCATCGGTATGCAGACAGTTTGTATCAAATACCAAATCAGCCACTGATACAGACAGATCAGAGCTCATGTCTGACTAGTTCCACTTTCTTCAACAAGGAAGAAGGTGAAAAGAGCCATCTTACGACTACCGCATGGGAGAGCCAAAGATCAGTTTGACCTACAAGCCGAGCATCTTATATATGGTGAGGAGGTCTTGGTACCACTTATTACATACCTCTTCAACCAAGCCTTGGTTGAGGGGTTCCAAGCCACGTGGACAAGGCATACCATTGTGCCTATTCACAAGTCTAGGGACATGATGGATCCTAGAGGCTAGCACATACCGGACTATCATGATTGGCCCCATATTGGCCAAACCCTATGGAACTATTCTCGAGGAGCTTGTCAGCTTAGCTTAGCAAGAGGGTTTCCAGGCTCCAAAGCAAGCTTGATTTTAGCGTGCCCTTACCACCATCAACCGTATCTTCACTCTAAGATGTTTGATTGATCAAGCACGAGCGAGGAAGAGAATATTATATTGTTGCTTCGTGGACTTCCGCAAAGCATTTGACACAATACCTACAGAGTGACTCTTCAAACGACTACTTGATCTTGGGGTCACAGAGGACATGCTATGGGGAATCTATGCTTTATATGAGCAGGTGTAGGGGAGGGTCAAATGTCTTGGTGGGCTTTCTGATCTCCTTGTCACCACTATCAGTGTGAAACAAGGATATCCATTATCTCCTACTTTATTTGGGATATACATTGATGAGCTTGTAGACTAAATTAGGCAACATGGAGATTCAGGGATAGAGTTGGGGGGAGCCTCTATACGCATCTTCTTATATGCTGATGATGTGGTATTGGTTTCTGAGAAAGCTTTTTTTTTTTTTTTTTTTTTTTTTTTGGGGGGGGGGGGGGGGGGGGTTTATAAAGCCACTTACATGCATTAGATGACTTCTTCCACAAAGAGGTCTTTCAATAAACCTTGGTAAAACCAGGGTACTTATTTTTAACACTTCTGCTCAGGTAAGGAGATAGAGTATATTCACAATTGTTGGCGGACACACTAAGATCACTGGTTCATATGTTTATCTTGGGGTAACCTTTTCAGCCATATCTGGTTCATTTTCCATGGCCCGCGTAGCTCCGGATAGGGTCACTTGTGGATATGCCGCATTGGCATTGATGGAGAAGCACTGTCACCGAGCACACTTTCAGGAGCCCCCCACGAAGGGGTGGCTTTTTGATATAGTAGTCGCAATCACTTATGTACGGATCATCCATATGGGGGTCATGACTGGCAGATTATGTATGGACATTGGTGGAGAGACCCCAAGTACTAATGATTTCTAGGCTTATATGTAGCAAACAATCAATACCACATGACAATATTAGATGAGAGCTTGTTGTACCCCCGACGTTGGCTGAGGCTTTGTTTCAAGCATTATGTTTGCTACATAGACTCTAGGATATGGACAGTGGATGCATCGCATATAGGGCTTTTCAGACATCACGAGATCTGGCCCTCGCAGGAGATACTTCATGTTGGTATGCCTAGACCAAAGATTGGCTGGTCAGTTATGGATTTCACATGGAGACTGCCACCTCTACAATATGATACACATGTTCCTACATATTCTCTCTGCAAGAGAGAAGCAGGATCATTTGACAAGATTTATGGCAAAATATACTAAGGACATGGATCCTAACTCGGGAGATACTACTAGCGAAAGAGCTCCACTATCGTGAGCTTTTTCTACAGATCTCCGATCAAGCTTTTATTGAGATGCCTCAATACATGCAGACTTCTATGCCACATTACATACTAGTTCCTATTGGGAAGCTTAGAGTCTCGTCGTTGGAGATTGAGAGAGGTCGAGTTAGCAAGATACCAAGGGAGGATCGTGCATGCCCCATTTGCAAGACAAAGGTGAGAGCGAGGAGCATTTTGGTATACGATGCCCTACATATGCGGATCCTAGGGTACAGTTCCAAATAGAGGGATCACTACAGCAGTGTATGAGGATAGAGGGCCAGTGTCGTTCCCGACAGTTCCTCATTGCTTCATGTCGTAGATGTGAGACTCTGCTACAGCATATTGAGACAACAGAGGGTGGTATACAGCAAAGGATCACTCATTCCCTTCATACGATTGAGGGAGGACAGATCCCCAATGGACGAGGACTCACTATCAAGTAGATAAAGACTCAGCGACTCGAGACGACCTCGAGTTCGAGGATATGTGAGACCGAGGCTCACCCAACATGAGATCTTGAGGATTCGATCCCTACATGAGGAAAAGATGATGTAGGCATGCATCCACACCTTGGGACACTATATTCCACATGATACTTTACCCATCACCTAGGTATCACATTTTACATCCACTCCTCCCCCCATACCACACATGTAGGTTTATGATTTCCCCTTATAGGACATGGTCATTTTCTACAAAGTCTATCGTTTGTATATGGTTTGTCTCATAGGCCAAATTTGTCAGCAGTGCACCCTGTCGATTTCGACGTTCAGAGCATTTTGAGGATCGCCACGATGCCTTACCCACCGATGCATTATATACTACACCCACTCCAGGCACTTAGAGGGTTGTGATACCATTGTATCTCACCCATTGAGCATATAGAGTGCATACCCATTGCACCCCACACCCTTGATGCCAGTCATTATCCACTCCTTTTATGCCCGTTTTTGTACTCACACTTTATTTTCCTTTTGGGATCACTGTGGATTGGATCATACTAATGTATATGTTTTGTCTCATAGGCCGATTTTGGCCTCTAATAGACGTTAAAAAGTCTTTCTTTCTTTCTCTCTCTTTTAGGAGCCCTGCACAAAGGGGTGGCTCTTTGACACTTCGGTTACACCAGCACTCATGTATGGAGCAGCCATATGGGGGTCGGGATTAGCTACATCAGCATGGACAGCATTGGAGAGGCCACATATTCTCATGATTGCCAGACTCATCCGCAGCAAGCCTTGGGTACCACATGATATCTTCAGAGCAGAGCTCGCTACACCACCGATGCTAGTACAGGCATTGAGGTCATAGACTCATATATTTATCTTTTGAGTGACTTTCATAGCCACATCAGAAGCTTTCTCGATGGTCCTTGCAACTCGTGATTGACCCATGTGAATACATAGCACTATCTCTTATGGAGAGAGTGTGTCATCAGGCACATTATCAAGAGGCTCGTATGAAGAGGTGGCTATTCAATATGCTATTCAAACCCTCACTGATGTATGAATCATCAATTTGGGGGCCAAGTTTAGCAGATTCGATATGGACTTTGGTAGGGAGACCTCAAATACATATACATTGTACTTTGTGGTTACTTCTATAGAGACAAAACCATGCTCTTTCACTCTCCTTGTACTGTGTGGCCATTTTCTCTTGAGTGAGAGTCACACCTCCCTATACTAGAATTGATGTTGGGAATTGAACTCACAACCTCTCGGTTAGGAGTGTGATGGGCTAACCACTTGCCCCAAAAGCCATGGTTGAGGATTACTTCCTAATCCTCTCTCTTAAGGCGTGGTTCAACCATCTCCTACTAGGATTATGTAACATTCCTTCCCCCTTAGATTGAGCATTGCCCTCAATGCTCATTTGTGGACCCTTCTAACTCTTGGACCCACTTTCCATGCATGAGCGCTTCCACAAACCTCAAACTCAAGCACATGGACCAAATTTGGACCTATCCCACCCTCCGTGGGTGCCCAAATGCCCATGCACCTTCATCCAAGGCCAGTTTCACACTCACCACGGATAAGTGCTTTTTCCAAGTGCCCACGAATGAGGTGCGAACCTCCGTCTCACCCAATTTCTCAACTAGGCTCTGATACCAATGTTGGGAATTGAACTCACAACCTCCCGATTAGGAGTGTGATGGGCTAACCCATGTATATGGTTTTGTCTCATAGACCAACTTTGGCCTTTAGTAGATGTTAATCTCTCTCTCTCTCTCTCTCTCTCTCTCTCTCTCTCTCTCTCTCTCTCTCTCTCTCTCTCTCTCTCTCTCTCTCTCTCTCTCTCTCTCTCTCTCTCTCTCTCTCTCTCTCTCTCTCTCTCTCTCTCTCTCTCTCTCTCTCTCTCTCTCTCTCTCTCTCTCTCTCTCTCTCTCTCTCTCTCTCTCTCTCTCTCTCTCTCTCTCTCTCTCTCTCTCTCTCTCTCTCTCTCTCTCTCTCTCTCTCTCTCTCTCTCTCTCTCTCTCTCTCTCTCTCTCTCTCTCTCTCTCTCTCTCTCTCTCTCTCAGACCAGCCTCCCATTCCCAGACCGCAGAGCTCACGTCCTACTACCTCTGACTTCTTCACACCCACTATGGTGGGACGCGCTATTGCCCGGCTGCAGCATGGCAGGGCCCATGATCATTTCGGTTTACAGGCAGAGCACCTCATCTATGGAGGCACGACTCGCACCGCTCATTGCCCATCTCTTCAACCGTGCATTGGTTGAAGGGTTCCCAGACTCATGGACTGAGCACACCATAGTGCCCATTCATAAGTCAGGTGATACTATGGATCCAGCTACATATCGGACGATCATGATTGGTCCTATATTGGCCAAGTTATATGGGGCGGTACTAGAGACAGAGTTGAGTACTCTCGCTGAGAGGAAGGGCATCAGGGCTCCAGGTGGCCATTATCTGCAGAGTCAGAGCCACCTCTTCCCATCCTTTTCCAGCCCGATATAGCCTTTTCCAGCCCGATATAGCTTTATGTAGTAAGTACTTTTTTCATTTCATTTTCTGCACAGGGTTACTACACTTGTACATGGTTTTGTCTCATAGGCCAAGTTTGGCCTCAAGTAGACGTTAATATGACTTTCTTTCTTCTCTCTCTCTCTCTCTCTCTCTCTCTCTCTCTCTCTCTCTCTCTCTCTCTCTCTCTCTCTCTCTCTCTCTCTCTCTCTCTCTCTCTCTCTCTCTCTCTCTCTCTCTCTCTCTCTCTCTCTCTCTCTCTCTCTCTCTCTCTCTCTCTCTCTCTCTCTCTCTCTCTCTCTCTCTCTCTCTCTCTCTCTCTCTCTCTCTCTCTCTCTCTCTCTCTCTCTCTCTCTCTCTCTCCTCTCTCTCTCTCTCTCTCTCCCCCCCCCCCCTCCCTCCCCCCCCCCCCTCCTCCCCCCCCCCTCCTCCCCCCCCCTCCCCCCCTCCCCCCCCCCCCTCCCCCCCCCCCTCCCCCTCCCCCTCCCCCTCCCCCTCCCCCTCCCCCTCCCCCTCCCCCTCCCCCTCCCCCTCTCTCTCTCTCTCTCTCTCTCTCTCTCTCTCTCTCTCTCTCTCTCTCTCTCTCTCTCTCTCTCTCTCTCTCTCTCTCTCTCTCTCTCTCTCTCTCTCTCTCTCTCTCTCTCTCTCTCTCTCTCTCTCTCTCTCTCTCTCTCTCTCTCTCTCTCTCTCTCTCTCTCTCTCCCTCTCTCTCTCTCTCTCTCCCTCTCTCTCTCTCTCTCTCCCCCCCCCCCTCCCTCCCCCCCCCCCCTCCTCCCCCCCCCTCCCCCCCTCCCCCCCTCCCCCCCCCCCCCTCCCCCCTCCCCCTCCCCCTCCCTCTCTCTCTCTCTCTCTCTCTCTCTCTCTCTCTCTCTCTCTCTCTCTCTCTCTCTCTCTCTCTCTCTCTCTCTCTCTCTCTCTCTCTCTCTCTCTCTCTCTCTCTCTCTCTCTCTCTCTCTCTCTCTCTCTCTCTCTCTCTCTCTCTCTCTCTCCCCCCCCCCGCTCATTGATGGGCTTGAGAACCCTAAAAGGCAACCCACAAAAAAAAAAAAAAACTCTGGGGTTTTTGGGATGGACCCAACGTAGGTCACCAATCCTAACATGGGACGGTTCATCCCGGATGATATGGGACGATCGATAGGGATGAGGCACATCCTCAACCCCTTTTTTTCTAAATGGGACAGCAAGGATGTGCATTCCATGCTGATGTGCATTCCATGCCATTTCAGCCCCTGTCTTGCCCTCCCCTGTCACTATGCTTTGTGCAACTTCCTAGAATGTATGTACGTATATGCTTCTTCCCAAAATGAGTGAGGCATATCTTGAGCCTTTAGCATGCAATGGTCCATTTCAACTATTGTCATATTTTGTCTCTCAACAACACGTTTTGGTTTAGGTGTGTGAATAGTGGTGAGTTTCCTTTCAATTCCACCTTTTTGCAATAGTTATTGAACTCTATTGATAAGAATTCTCCTCCTTGATCAATACAAAACTTCTTCACTTTTCTACATGTTTTATTCTCAACGATATTATGTCAGATTATAATATTATCGAAAGGCTCAAATTTCTCTCGAATAAAATACACCCATGTCTTTCTACTATATTCCTCGACAAATACAAAGAGGTAGAGAGAGACTCCTAACACAAGGATGGACATTTTACCATAGGGATCAACATGTACCAATTCTTTCGTGGAAATGCTTTTCTTTGTTGCTTTCCTTGACAAATGCTACAATTCTGAAAATGTAGAAAATGTGTCACCATCCCTTATCTTTGCATCTCTTTGGGTACAACACGTCAAGACTAACCCAAATGTTAATGCCAAAGTCTACTACTATCCTTGTCTTCTCCCATATTGAGAGGACTTAATTCATACAAGTTATCTTTTCGCACTCTTTTGCGTGCAATATTTCTTGTTCCACCAAATATTCCTCCACCATCCTTCTTGAAACTACTTCAAGACCGCAACTTGTTATGGCAAAAGCTCATAATTTTTTTTTAAATGTAAACACATACAAAACATCCAAAAGTTTCCTTTCAACACATGCGAAATCAAGAAATAAAAAAGTTACAATCCCTTCGAGGGATATTTTGAGTTGTTTCCTTCCACTACATTGATGGGTTTGTTAGTTAAAGGACTATACAAGTCCTTCTTACTATCCATATGATGAGATGCTCCACTAATCACTATTCAAGGTTCATCAATACGAACTTGGGTAGATATACATACCTCCTCTATGGAAATCCATAGTTCCAGCTTTGTGTTCTTTGACAATTCTTCAATTTTTCATGTGGATTTTAGAGTACCATTCCTCTAATCAACTCGCTTCTTTCTACAATCCTTGATCGCATGACTCCTGTTTTTGCAATAATAACGACTTCCAAATAACTTCTTCTTCTTTGGCTTCTTCTTTGAGCTGTCGGAAGAGACTTCCCCCCCTTTGCAATAGATGAGAATGATGCAATGTCTCTTGAATCTTGAACATTCTTTAGATGCATTTCCGCTTTCAAAAGCATTGCATGAAACTCTTCAAAAGCAAGAGGGGAAGATCTAACATGAGTTTTGAGGGTTTTCACTCACCCATCATAGCAAGAAGAATATGAACACACCTTAGAACCAATTCTTCAAGTTACAACACCAACAAAAGCTAGTTGAACTTGTAAACGCTTGATTCACTATTCAACTTTCTTCGCCTCGAAATGTTTCTCATTTGAAAGTTGCTTCTCATAGTTCCGAATTTGGATGTGATTCTGTCTCATAGCACATTGGCCATATGTAATTTTGCCCATTTCTCATACAACTA
>MU260056.1:210000-262500 GCA_020310875.1 Ceratopteris richardii
AGGTGGTTCACACTTAATACATGCTCTATTGGCCATTGAATGCATTAATTATCATGTGTGGATATGCTTCTATGCACTTGGCAGGGTCAACTTTCGATTTGACAATTTAATTTGTCGTGTCAAGCCACCACTTGAGCATACTCATAGGATGTGTGATTGCTAGCTATGATCACTTTTCAATGGATATTACACATTTTTGGCACCATCTTCAGGGACCAGAGACTATGTCAGGGTGTCTTCATCATAGTTATAGTTCACATTAGTGCATGAAGGAGAGAAGGATTGAAGAAAATATCACATTTTTGCACTTGCATCATACCTCACCACCTATGGGTGTGTGGAGAAAATTGTTACATTTAGGATAGATTAGGGTTTTTGGAAGTTAGGGTTAGTATTGTGACTAGGTAAGAAAAGAACAGGGTATCATAATAGCACCAAAAAAGTTCATTCTTGCATGAACTAGGGAAAATGAGCCCTAAACATCACTTTTCCCTCTCATTTGTAACAGTTGAGCCCAGAGAGAGAGAGAGAGAGATACAGGCATCTCCAAGATTTCTCTTGCTTGATTATCAATATACAGTTGATCATTTGAGTTCAAATTGAGACACATAACCTTTGAGGCAAGCCCTACACTTTGGTGAAGTTGGTTTTACGAAAATGATGTCTGGTGTGGAGCTGTGACTATCACTGTGTGTCGTGAGTATCATTTTTACTCTATAGTGATTATTTCTTGCATCCAAACACGTGGGGGGATAGAAGAGAAAAAGGAAGAGGAACACACACACACACATGTAACGAAAATCTGATTTTGACTTTAAAAATTCCAGGTATCATGACTTTTAGGTTGAGTCTAGTGTTGCAACACCTGATTCCTCAAGTATCGCAACACTTTGTCGTTGTTGCTTAGACTCCAATAGTGTCACAACACTCTTTGGGTATCATTGATACTTGGCTAGTATCAATGGCACCTTGGAAGCATTGTTGATATCTAGGTGTCAGTGACACTTAAGTATCGCAACACCTCTGATCGTGATACTTAGTTGGTATTATGACACCTTGGTGTTGTGGGTATTGATATCATTGACACTTGGAAAGTGTCATGCTTTCACAATACTCACCTAGTGTCATGGTGTCACTAACACCAATGTATCATTAGGCTAAGTATCACGTGTCATCTTATCTCAAGTGTTGTCGATACCTTTGAGATATCGTGTGTCATGGATGTGGTGTCATTGGCATTTGTATAGTGTCAAGACACTTGGTTGGTGTCACTTACACTATAGTAGTGTCACAACACTTGAGAAGTATCAGGAAATCATCGACACCTAGGTGTCGAGTATCATCTACAAGAGTTGTCGCCTAGGTTAGGTCCTGCTTGAAACTCGATACTTGTTTCATGGAGAGCCTCATAGATGTCTACACAAACCATCAAAGTGATAAAAAGAGAAGGCAACGGAGGGAAATTCACAAAAAACACATGTGGGATAGAAAAGGGTTGATATTGAGGTTTAATTTGAGGTAGTGATGGATAATAATTGAAGGGTATCAAGCTAGCTAAGTGATACATTAAGATACAAAGAGCTAGTAAGTGAATTGGCAGCCCTGGTATTCTAGCAATCTTTGAAACCCTATAATTTCACTTTCACACATTTGCATGTAAGGAAATCAACAACAACATAGTTGCACAGAAAGTCACTCAAATATGGAAGTAAAATATAGAATATTAATGAGAGATCAAAACAACAAGGGAAAATTCTAACCATTGATGCACTTGAGATAAGGATGAGGACTAGGTAGTCGATGAAGTGTAGTGTCTTGTATGGAAATCACTATGAACAGGAGCATACACTCCATGTACTATGAGTCGTTTAGTGATTCTGATTGTGAAAGCATGGAAGATTTTGAGGATATGCATACCTCTAACTTGAGAGTGTTGAAGCAGTGTCCACAATAGAGGGAGAATATCATACTTCCATGTAGTTTGTGTCCATGAAACCTCTTAGAGTTGCAGTGTATCTAGATGCACTCAACAAATTGGTAATTAAACTATGAGAGGACTTGAGGTGATTTCTAAGGCATCCATCAAGTTTGAGGTAGGCTTGTACGTGGATAATAAGGGAAGCATGTATGTGGTCACTAACCAATCGAAGATAACTAATGATATTTGAGTTATTGGAGAAACTATGTAGCTGATCAACCCTAGCATTGAGGATATTTTGCCCACCTCTAGGGGCAAGTCAGTGGTTGTTAACATCATGAGAGAGGATCCCATTCCTCGAGATGATGATCTTATTAAAATACATTTGATTGAGGACACTGATAGAGTGATGCTTGCATCACCACATATGATAGGAACTAGTGCAAATATGACTACCATATATGAATTGCATGATCTTGAGGATCCTAATCTGGTCACTTACTTAGATCAAACAAGGAGGAGATATAGGGATTTGCATAATCTAAGAGACTAAAATTCAAGTATATAGGACCCTCTATGTTCCCTCCAAGGGGATAGGCTTCCTTATTAGGCAATCCCAATGGATAGTTCACTTGGAACAATGTCTCTCCTCCACCACAAGTGTAGTTCATCATCCTAATTACCAATGCTATACCAAAATTAATCTTGGGAGGTGCATCGCCAAACAGACTGCCCTTTTTGAACCAACCACCTATAGGTCAGGGACAAGGTATGCATCCTATAATTCAGGTAGTGTATAAACCATTCGATGGAGGTACAAGGCTAAGACCCTCTAAAGTAGTCAAATGTGTGAAGAACCAATATGATGGATCTAGTGATCCTTATGATCATATGAATGAATTTGAGCAAGCCCATAGAGCAGAGCATATGAGTTCTTTGTCAATTGTGAAATTTTGGTTTGACTTTGGTAGGACTGGCCTTGGCTTGCTTCCAACTACTGAATCGAAATGACTTTGCCAATATAGAATGACTTCTTGATGAATTCATTGGGGAGTTTGCAAAGAGGGGAGTTAGACATAACACCTCCTTATTGATCAATAACTTCAAGCAAGCGAGTCATGAATTCGTGAGGCTAGTGGCGAAAAGATTTAAACAACATGTGGATAGGTTCCTAGAGGTCGAAAGACATGCTCAATAAAAATTGATTTCACTATTCTTGGATGGATTTTTGAATGGAGGGCTAAGGACTCTAATGTATGTGAAGAGACTTAGTTCTTTAGATAGTTGCATGAAACAATGCATTGATATTGAAGATAACTTAGCCAATGTTATGAAGGTAGCCCATGCCTCACGAAGGTTGGAAGATTCTTCAAGTTTTACCTCATCCCACACTCCACCGATGGATGAATTTGCCGAGCTAGTAGCTAAAAAATCGAGGTGCATAATCCATAAGCTCTAGAGAGTCATTAGGCAAAATACTCTCCCCAAGGCATTGATGGGATTGAACCCAAGACCTCTTCCTTCCCATCCAATAAAATTAACAACTAGGCTAAGCAATCAAATTGTCTAATACTTCAGAAGCATCTAATGTTATTAACTTAGAACCTTGTCCAAGCTAATTTATAACATTTCCCCCACCCTTGAAGAACATTTTCATCCTCGAAAATATGCTTTAAGGTATAATTATATAATAGCTTTTTCCTTGAGCCCATGGTCCAAATTGAAGATGATGGTTGTCATTTCTCTTATTTGCCTCCTTAAACAGATAGGGCTATGTTAGAGACTCAAGATTACGACCAACACATGCTAGAGAGATGACTCTCCTCCCAACCATATGCCTCTATATATGGCTCTCTCTAAGGGACTTCCTTCTTGGAACGATGGATTCTAACCACCCATGTGTCGTCTCTCTAGGTGATATCAACCATTGGACTTTAAGTATCACTACTGGTGGTTTGGTACTTCTTGGGAACTACTTGTTGTCTAACTAGCTAGAAGAATTCCATTCTCACTACTAGGGAGCAGTTTATTCTTCCAATACTTGAGATTCCTTTTAAAGAAGCAACAACATGAGAAAATGATTCATCTTGGAATCTTTTGTATTGTTGGAAGGATATTTGAAATGAACTGTAGACTTTTAGAAAATATTAAGAAGCTTTATTACTTCAGTTGTGTTCATTTCTTGAGTATCAAATTAAAGGATAAATATCACTTTTAGGATATGATTTCCCATTCCATTATGAAAGTTTGACATGAACTTTCATTTATGTGATATGAATTCTTGTTCTTGAGTTTGAAACAAACATTATTATCATTAGTGAATCTTTTGATGTTACTAGATTACTTTTAAACATATTGTGATAATCCATTGTGATTGCATAGTTTAAAGTACAAGAATCTTATAATGATTGAACCAATGGACAATAATTTTACAATGAATACATCATTGTCTTCTTTTCCTAACGATTAGTTAGGCTTAATGATTTTGTCATTTTTCTAGAAAATATGCTTGAAACGAAATCAAATTTTCCAGCACGTGATAGATTCTATTTTTAGAATATTTTTCATAAGGACATCTTCACGTAATTTTCCTAACATATTTTTGAACTTTATAGCTTTTTTAGGAAAATTTCATGAATCAACGGAGATCCATTTCTTGGAAATTCTTGTATTCCTAAAAGAAAAGCTCACTTTGGATATGATAAGAATAATGCTCATAAAATAGATAACTAAAATATTTCATTTAAGTTCATTTCTTTAGGAAATTATCTCATTCACTAAAGAGTGCTTGCTTAGGTTTCCTCTTGAAGCTACAAACACCTTATCCATGTTTTCTTAGCAACATCCATCGTTACCAGAGATGCAATCATGGAACCTAACATCCATCTATTGAACTTCAAAGTTAAATTGATGATAAAGTTCAATCTTTGATTTCCATCCTTGGGATGGAATCAAGTGAGAACTTACAAAAATTCCATGGTTTTCTTTGCACTTTGCATCCTTACCAAGGATGCAACTTCTCGAAAATAAACAATCTATCTATTGAACTTTGAAAGTTCAATTTATGTTAAGTTCCTTGAGATAGAATTAAGTGAAAGCATTCACTTAAATGTGCTCATGTAATTAGGGAAACTTTTCTTAAGTTATCATCGTACTTGGATGCATGAAGAGTTATGCAAGCAAGTGTAAATAATCTTTCTAAACTTGACTTTATTTTTCTGTAAGTATCTCCTAGACTTAGAGTCATCATATAATTTAGAAATTTGCAAGTAGTCATGTTTTCTTGCTCATCAAGATGGTAGAAAAATGAGTGCTTGAATTTCTTATGCCTATTTTTACTAAGAAAGACATCTAACATCCTTAATGTAACTCGTCATTAATTATGTGATACCTAAGTATTTCCTTGGGAAAGAATGGACTAGTTACTTGAGTTAACAAGGTAGCTAGCATAACATTGCAACTAAGTAATTTTCCTTCTTTTCTAATATCTAACTTGAGCATTTTAAAGTAAGCTAACTACTAGAAAAGTATTGTCATTTATCTACTTAGCAAACATCATGCATTGTCATATGCAAATGCATGTGCATGCATGTGCATGCATGTATGTATTGGCATGTTCCTCTTTTCATGCCCTAAACTAAATCAAACAATTCTTGAGCTTGCAATGCGTGCATGCCATACATCCACGCACAAACATACTAACTTGGCTTCCTTTAAAAGATATAAATCATGCATATGCACAAGCTTTAGAGCATTAAATTCTTTTTTAAACAATAAAAAAGATCGTATTGTGCATGAAAACATTCTTTTGGAAGGATAAATGCACAAACAATCATTTTATTTCCATCCATGGAGTGGAAAAGAGGATTCATAGATGCAAGCAAGTGCTTGATAATTTTTCCAATATGTTCCATTTTGCTTTCATTGGTCGCCCAAAAGCCGCATAAACATTATCAGAATGAAGACTTATGCTATGCTTCAATGATAAGTAAATGCATCCTACATGAAAGCAAAGAGCAAAACAAGTATTGAAATAAAACCATCAACTTGGAAACTACTTAGCTCCAACTTTAAGCTTCATCCATCCTTTGTTGAAAACTTTTCCTTCATGAGTCTCCTAAGTTGTGTCCTCTCATGTCTTCAAGGGGCCATGCTCAAGTAGGCTCTCCAATTCTCCAAGTGTAGAGGTTCCACTTCAATTGGGTGCAAAATTACACATGCGAGTGCTCTTACTCATTTGTAGCTCGATGGAGGAAGTATGCCAATGATCACACCATTGATTGCCCGCCTAGATAGCATGAAGCTTTTAGAGTTCATGATTATAGGTATTGAGCTCTATACCTATGGGAAGCATCATGAACAAACTTGCAAAGTCATTTGCTTCTCTATTCAAAGTATAAAGAGTATTATACTACACACAAATGTAAAGACACATAAGCTCTTGGGGATCCTGGTTAGAACAGATGCATCTATATTGATTGGGACAAGTTTAATCCCTACCACCATTTGTGTTGTGTAAAAAAAGAGAATTTTCCATGTTTTGCTACCCGCTCAAGGAATAGAGAAGATGCAAGCAAACGGTTGAGGACTACAGAATGTCGCTTAATCTCATATGTGACAAATTTTGACTCTAGGCTGCAATGATATAGCAAATGGGTGCTCTTCATCTTTCGCTTCAAGTGAGAAGTAAGAGCACAAAGCTCTCTACTCTCATGCGGACGGAAGCTTCATGCTGACAGGCGGTAGCTTGTGATGGTGTCAGGTAGGAAGGAAAAGCACGCAGGTAGAGTTGTTGAGGCATGGGCAAAGGGGAAATTCGTTTGGGTAGCCCTATTGGTGCCCAAAAAATGATATTTTTTGTGTCTTTGAGCTCCTCCGCAGAGGCTTCCACATGACTGACTTCCTTTGCAACAGTTTCCACCCAAAATGTCTTTGCAAATCCATGGCCAAAATGCTCCATGCTCGCTAATTGGGGATGAAGAAGGGTGAAGAAGAGTTATTAAACCGATAGGAAGAGTTATTAAGAAGGGTGAAGAAGAGTTATTAAGCCAATAGGAAGCAAGGAAGCAAGGGAAAATACCAAATGGATCTAATACCAATGTAAGAGGCTAATGATTATGACCACCACGTGCTAGATAGATGATTCTCCTCCCAACCATATGCCTCTATAAATAGATCTCTCCAAGGTAGTGCCTTCTTGGGTAGGTGGATTCTAACCATCCATGTGTCGGCCATGTAATTACATGTGCACAAAGTGTCCCAATTAATTGGAGTTAACTCAAGTGAATGCTTCTAGAGGTTCTATAGCTTTTTGGGAAAAATACTCTCCCCATGCACCCCATGGGGGTTGAACCAAAGACCTCCTCCTTCACACCCTTGAGTCATAATCACTAGGCTAAGTGGATCCGTTGTTTACAAGATCACATGACCTTCTACATAAGTCTAGACTCAAGATCTTTGGTCATACACATGAGTGACCAAATAGTGTCTGATTTCATATCTGTCTGAATCAGCCAGACCCTTAGATCATG
The DNA here is from genome assembly GCA_020310875.1 of Ceratopteris richardii. Taxonomy (NCBI): domain Eukaryota; kingdom Viridiplantae; phylum Streptophyta; class Polypodiopsida; order Polypodiales; family Pteridaceae; genus Ceratopteris; species Ceratopteris richardii. The sequence continues at coordinate 217,450 of MU260056.1, forward strand.
AACTTAATTTATTACAAAATCATATCCGAATATAGATATGAAAAGAGGAGAATCTATGCATGGTATGATATGTGCCCAAATCATTCGAAACACCATCTAGTTTTGCACTTGATAAGTTGAATGTAGTGCAATGTATGGAAATAATTTTAAGGATGAATTAAACATCCTTACCCAATTCACTCTTTTGGTATATGTAGACTACACATCCACATCACAAACATGAGAACTAGGTGGATTCTAAATATCCTAGCCAAATTGCTATCTTGTTCCATTTTTATGCACCAGTTGTGTGGACCTAGTAAAATAAATGGATACTCTAAAACTTTGAGAACTCTTCTCAAATTTACTAGAAATTGGCTTGAAGAATAAAGTTTTAGTATGGTTGACCATAACATCTAACTATGATGTTTCTACTATGGTTCACTTGTAACCAACATTCCCCAACTTATTACCCAACTAGAGGACTACTATGTCTAATCTAAGATTTTGGGGTCTTGGTAGAATGTAGGAGAGAAGTATTCCCTCACATTTTTCAACCCAAATTCAACTATGATAATACAAATTGTAAAATGAATTTTCCAACTTTCCAACTTAGGGCACTTAAAGATTTGGAACTTAAACTTGAGTATTCATCACCTTTAAGTACAATGTCCCATAACACCACACCCTCTTTGATGCTTATTTAAGACTTGATGTTGTGGAACACCAAACCAATATATACACCATCATGAAGTGACTTCCACTTTAACCTATTCTTCATTTAATTCAAAACCTTATACTAGAAACTGATTGTTGTACCAATTTCTATTAACTTTGACCATATGTGAAACTAAATACCTTCCTCGAAGGTTTGAACTTTTCCTCCCATGCTTTAAAATAAAGCATACACGATTGATTCTTTGATCTTCACACTTAACATCCTTCGGTCTAAGCTTAGAATAATAACATTAACCTAGACTTTAAATTGGTTGGAAATCACTTGATCCCTTCCAACCTGTAGGGTGCCTATAGAACCTATTATCTCTTTTAGATGCACTCTTGGAAAACTCTTCCCAAGATTCGATCCAATCCTACTTAGGACTCTTTTAAAGCATCAACAACATAATATCAAGTATGAACCTTCTCAAGAATAATGTGCTCAATGGCTAATCAGTCTCTAATGAATTGATACCTGACCTCAATGTGCTTGGCCTTTACATGATAGACCAGATTCTTAGCCAAAGCAATGGCACTTTGACTTGTTGGAGTTAGACGTCTACAGGAGCACGCGAACAGCACAAGGAAGAAGAAGAAGCTTGGAGCACAAACACACAATACTGAATGTATTACTAGAGAAATGTACAAAGATAAGTAGCCCATTAGGGCAATAGGCGTATATACAAGCCGGGGGAAAAAAACCTCCTAAAGAGGGAAAAAAGTGCCCCGACAGTCCTAGTGTGTTCACACACATCACTACCTAAATATATCAACAAATCCCCCCTGGGAGTGATGCGGTGAACAAGGAGCTCGCACTCATGTATAAGGAAGTGCCAAGCTATGTGGAAATCAATCCACAAAAGGAAGTAAGCCCAAAGCTTTGCGGAAAGCTTCAAACTTCTCCCTAGGCAGAGCCTTCGTGAAAAGTTCTGCAATGTTCTCCTGCGTGGGCACATATGCCAAGCTGATCTCCCCAGCAGAGAACCTCTCCCTGACATAGTGATAATGCACCTCAATGTGCTTAGTGCGAGCATGGAACACAGGGTTCCTCGCAACTGCCAATGCGCTCTGACTGTCAGTGAAGAAGATGGTGGCAGAAGACTGGCCAACACCCAAATCAACCATAAGGCGTCTGAGCCACACACACTCAAGAATCACTGTGAAAGCTGCCCTATACTCAGCCTCACAACTGGAAGTGGCCACAGTAGGTTGCTTCTTGCTCAACCAAGATATACATGAGCTACCAAGCATGAAGCGAAAACCATTGGTGGACACACGAGTGTCGTAGCAACCAGCCCAATCTGAGTCAGAAAAAGCATGCAAATCTGGCGGTAGTGATCCCCCCTTGGGATAAAACAACCCAAGTAGTCGAGTACCACTCAAGTAGCGAAAGATGCGCTTAATCGCCTTCCAATGCGTGACTCCTGGGCAATGCATAAACCTGCTCATCTGTGAGATAGGAAACTGAATATATGGCCGAGTAATGCATAAGTAAATCATCCAACAGCCTGTTGATAGAGAACAGCATCAAATGCATCTCCAGCATCATAAGACTCAATCGTAAACCTGTCTCCATAGGAGTGGCAATAGGCTTACAGTCTTCAAGGCCAAAACACTGCAATAATGTGTCAATATATTTCGTTTGACACAAATCCATTCCACCATCAACTTGCATAAACTGAATGCCCAAATAGTGATGCAAACGCCCCAAATCAGACATCTCAAATGAGGCATGCAAATCAGCCTTAAAATCAGCAATATGCTTCTCAATAGGACCAGTGAGCAGCATGTCGTCAACATAGACAACAATGATCAGAAGCACATCATTAGCACGCTTAACATATAAGGTGCTTTCAGTTGGACTGTTCACAAAACCATGTGCAACCAGATAGGCATGTATCTTCTCATACCAAGCACGTGGTGCTTGCTTTAAACCATATAATGCCTTCTTTAACCTGCACACCTGGTTTTCATGCCCTTTCTGCACAAAGCCACGGGGCTGAAAAACATACACTTCTTCATGCAAGTCACCATTCAGAAATGCTGTTTTAACGTCCAACTGATGTACATTCCAACCATGATGGGCTGCAAGTGCACAAATGCTCCGAACAGTAGTCATACGGCATGTAGGTCCAAAGGTCTCATCAAAATCAATGCCTCTTTCCTGGGCATAACCCTTTGCAACAAGCCTAGCCTTATACCTGTCAACTGTACCATCAGGTTTACGCGTCAGCTTGTATACCCACTTAGTGCCAATGGCCTTCTTGCCAAGAGGCAAGTCACATAAAGACCATGTACCATTCTTCATTATAGCATCATATTCAGATTGCATGGCAGCAATCCAGTTTTCTGAATTATGTGCTTCATCAAAAGAAACAGGCTCATTCTCATCACAGAGACTAGACGCAGCCATAGCATAGCAATCTGATGCAAAGGAGGCACTATGAGAGCCTGAACGAGTACGATATGACAAAGGTGCATCTAATTTGCTGTCACGCAAAGTCTGCACCAGCCATTTTGGCATAGTTTTTGCCTGCTCAATATCAACTCTCTCATCAACAAGTGCATCATGTAGATCTGCATCAGAAATAGAATGATCTGCATCATCATATGAAACCTGCAAAGGTTGAGAAGTTGCCTCATTAGGACCAGCACTAGACTGTCCACCTGTAAAAAGAGGCATCAACGTATCATACATGTCTTTGGAGCTAACAGATGTCTCCTTAGTACATGAAAGCAATGGCTGAATAGCATCTTCCACAAAGACAACATCACGGCTAACCAGAATGCGTTTAGTCTGTGGATGATACAGACGATAGCCTTTACTTTCAGAACTGTACCCAACAAAATACATTTTACTGCCTTATCATCCAATTTTCTGCGATGTTGTTCAGGCACTAATGAAACCCGCAAATGAGCAACAGATGGCTTGCGATCATGCCAAGCCTCATATGGAGTGATAGACTATAGCGCTTTAGTGGGACACCTGTTAAGTACATATGCTGCACACATGACAGCCTCAAGCCAGAAACTATGTGGTAAAGCCTGACTCTTGACCATACACCTCGCCATCTCCATGAGTGACCTGTTCTTCCGTTCAGCAACTCCATTCTGTTGAGGTGTATCCTGGAAAAATCATCAATGAAAGTCACGAAGTAAAGATAGTTTCCAAAAGAAGGTGTCTGCATAGGACCACAGACATCACTATGTACAAGCTGCAATTTCTGCGTAGCCCAAACTGAACCATCTTTTGGAAAGGAGGAACGCTGCATTTTGCCCAAAATACAGCCTTCACATACATGTTTTCCAGGTGCCTCAAGCTTGGGCAAAGAAGACACCATATCAGATTTCTGCAAGCATAGCAAACTAGCAAAATTCAGATGACCAAAGCATGCATGCCAAAGCTTTGCATCTGAGATAGCCTGAGAATCATGAACTGCACATGCCGAATCATTCACAGATCTTTCATAGTCTATGAGCTTATACAGCCCACGACATAAAATGCCAGAAGCAATAATCACATCGCCATTTGATAGATCATGAACTGTACACCTGTCATCAATGAATTTCACAACCAAGCCAACCTTGGCTAATGCAGAAATTGATAACAGATTCTTCTTGATCCCTGGCACAAATAAGGCATCTAACAAGGTGAAAGAACTACCATCAGCAGTAGTCAGAATGATCTTACCAACTCCCATAATAGGATAAGAGGAGTTGTTGGCGCATGTGACAGTATTCCCTGTAGGGGCAGGCTCGAGTGAAGAGAAGAAACTGCGCTGCGAGGTAATATGTTTGGTCACCCCATTGTCAAAGTACTGGCAAACATCTGAGTCCAGTACAGACATGCACTGCTCATGAGAAGATGGGTCAAAACTGCAAACAGTAGTAAACGCCCATTCTTCTTCCTGCACAAGATTAGCAGACTCTATTTTTGGTGTAGAGGCTTCTGCAACAACCATTCCAGCCTCCTTTTTCTTTGCCTCTTTTGCAGCCAGTTTTGGACAGTTCTTTATGATATGATCATTCCCTTTACAGTACTTGCAAAACAATTTCTGCTTTTCTGATTTCTTCTCATCTTTATCCTGGTTCTTCGAATGTGCAGCATTTGTAGATTTTTGCTTACTCGTAGAAGAGCTCCATTTTCCTTTGCCCTTCTGACTAGCCAAGAAAGCTTGATCTGCAACACGCATAATGGACCTGTTCTGCCTAGACTGATCTTCCTGCAATAGAACAGAGACTAACTCCTCAAATGATAAGGCATTTAGATTGCCTTTCATCATCAACCGAAGAGTAGAAGCAAAACTCTGATATGAATCAGGAAGACCATTCAGAACGGTCTGCACAAGTGAGCTATCTGGTATAACCTCATCAGCAGAAATCAACTGTTCCTTCAAATCTTTGATCTTCGTTAGGAAACTATCCATAGAATCACCTTCATTCATGTGCTCACTCTCCAACTGTTTTCGGAGGTAAGCAACACGAGCCTCATTCCTAGCTTGGTACAATGTGGTAAGTGTATCCCAAGCATCCCTAGTTGTTCTGCAAGAGCGAATATGAGGAATAATGGCACGTTTGATAGACAAAGCTATCAATGCATGTGCCTGGGAATCTCTGCCATCCCAACGAATTTGCTCTGCAATAGGTGCAATAGAAACAGCAGCACGAACAGGAATCTGCGGAATATCATCTTCGACGCCATCTTCATCAGCTCAAGCACCTGTATTTGTAGTACCTATCATTACAGGTGTAACAGGACATCTTTCAACACCCTGCACAATGTTCCACAATCCTTTTGCAACCAAAACATGTCGCATCATATAAGCTCATAATGGGTAGTTGGTACCATCCAACTTATCCTCAACAGCCAACATACGGAATACATCACTACTTTCAGCCATGGCCAGTGACTAAAATACCTTGATGCAGAAAATTGACTGTATCTCAAAAAGTTGAACAGAACTGCCCAGACGAGTTCTGCTAGACCTGTAGCAGACTTCGAGACGCTTAAAATGGCGAACAGAAACTAGTATATATCTTTGGCACAAAAAGACGAAATAGCCTGCACAAGCGCTGCGATAGTGCGTTCGGAGGCCGAAACGAGCTCAGATCTTGGAAACACGCTGAGTATGCTCACCAAAATTCGTGCGACTCTGAGACTGCAAACAGAGGAGTGTCGACGGCGCCCTAGATGAAGCGACGACCTGCTCTGATACCAATTGTTGGAGTTAGACGTCTGCAGGAGCACGCGAACAACACAAGGAAGAAGAAGAAGCTTGGAGCACAAACACACAATACTGAATGTATTACTAGAGAAATGTACAAAGATAAGTAGCCCATTAGGGCAATAGGCGTCCTTACTAGGATTATTCATATATTTGCTTACAATTCCCACTACAAATGCAATGTCTGGTGTCGTAGCTACATAGCATACATGATACTACCAGCAACATGCTGATAAGTAATTTTGGCCATGAATTCCTTTTCCTCATATGGTTTGGGGCAATGATCCTTGCTCAATTTCACATATGTGGATAAAGATGTAATCAATGCCTTGCCACCCTTGTACCCATGAAGTACTTTGGATATGTACTCACTTTGAGACAAGTATATACATTTTTCTACTCTTATCACGAGTAATGTGCATGCCAAGAATATGTTTGGAATCTCCAAATCCTTCATGTGAAATTTTTCATTGAGCTTCTTTTTCAAAAATGACAAGTCATTAGAGGATTTCCCAACAATCAACATATCATCGACGTAAAGTATCAGGCATATCAAGTTGCCTTCTGAGCATCTCTTTGTGTATACACAATGATCGTGTTCGAGAATAGCCTTCAAACTTTATAAAAGAATCAAACTTTTGGTACATTGTCTAGGCGACTCTTTAAATCCATATAAGCTCTTCTTCAGCTTACAAACTATACTTTCTTTGCTACAAACTAGATAACCCTCTCGTTGTTCCATGTAGATCTCATCTGTAAGATCTCCATGCAAGAAAAAAGTTTTTATATCCATTTGGACTAGCTCTTAGTCCTCCATTGCAATGAATACAAGCAACATGCATAGTGTAGTCATCTTGACTACTTGAGAGAATATTTCCTAGAAATCAACACCATGATGCTGGTTAAAACCCTTCGCAACAAGTTGTGCTTTATACTTTGGAGTAGCAGTATCTGATTAGCTTCTATACCCATTTACATGGTAAAGCTTTCATGCCCTTTGGCAAAGGTACTACATCCCAAGTATCATTCTTGTGAAATAAAATCCAACTCACTCTTCATGGAATGCTCCCACTTGACATGATCCTCTGTTTGTGCCTCTCTGTAGCAAGAAGGTTAACAACATCTATTAGCATAACAAAATCCAAACTTGGAACATATCTATCAAGTGGAAGCAAGATGTGTACATAACGTCTCAATGGTTGCTGAACAAGAACATTTGTAGATTTATGAGATTGGAACTTCTCTTGAACATCCCTATGTGTAGCCTTTTTATGTATGCTAACTAGAGTACGAGTATCCTCAAACACTAATCTTCTCATTTCAACCTCCTTAATGGGTTGTTTATGCAACATAAACTCATTGAAAATAACATCACTATTTTTTATCACTGACCATGTTTTAGGATCCCATAAGAGATATCCAAATTGTCCTTGTCGACCATATCTAAGAAAATTGCATTTCTTTGACTTATGGTCCAACTTTTGTATAAAATTCTTGTGTATATGAATATACATTTTACACCCAAAAAATCAAAGATGATCATAATATGGTAGCTTCCCTATCCACGACTCTTTGTGCCACTTTTAGACCTTTGGCAGTACTAGGGGAAAGATTAATCACATGAACTGCATCCAATACTGATTTTTCTCAGACGCCTTGTGAAAGGTTTGCATGATTTAGCATAGAAACTACTCTATCTTGAATAGTTATATTCATCCTTTCAGCTACACCATTTTGTAATGGGGTATAAGGAGCTATAAAATCTCTATTAATTCCTCTGGATTGCCAAAAAAGGTTGAATTCATGTGAGGTATACTCACCCCCATTATCTGAACGTAAAACCTTAAGTTTAGTTCCCTTTTTAATCTCAACTAAAGCAAGCCATTTTCTGAAAGTAGGGAATACCTCATCCTCTGATTTGATAGGATATACCAAAATTTCTAGTAGCATCATCTATGAAAGTGACAAAGTAAAGAGAACCACCTAATGACCTATGGACATAGGACCACACACATCTATATGAACGAGATATAAAGTTTGAATTGAAGAGGCAATGTGAATCTTATGCACATTCCTAGTTTTTTTTCCATATTGACAATGCTCAGAAAATGAAAAAGCAAAGAAAGAGAACACAGATAAGTAGCCAAAATGAGAAAGATTTTCCATTCCACTATGAGATATGTGGCCCAAATGGCCATGCCAAATACAAGCCATAGTCTATTTAGTAATAGCAGCTAACAAATGTTCTTTCTGTGATACAAATATAGGATAAAGTGAGCCAACTTTGCTTCCTTTTGGAATAACCATATTGCCCTTTGATATGCAAAAGGCATGAGCATAGAAGACCACCTTGTAACCGAGGTCATCAAGTTGACCAACTAACATCAAACTGCGTGATAACTGAGGTATATACCATACATTATACATATTAAATCAAGAGACTTTGCGACAAAAGTAGAGAACCATTCTTTATGTGGTGTCACATGGAAAGAAGCACTAGAATCTAACAACCACGTGTGGGAAAGAGAATCAGCCATAAGAGCCTCATTGGGCATAGTATTGTCAAGCATCAACACATCAACATCATCAAAAATAGCATTAATTTCTTCAATCTTCACAATCGAAGTAGATGGTGGAGGTAATTTTTTAACATGCCCATCAACATTCTATCCTTTACCTTTCGCATTATTTAATGCATAGAAATCTCTCTTCATGTGTCATTTCTTATGACAATAATGGCATTCAATATCCATCTTTCTTGATTTACTTCTACTCTTATTTCATTGAACATTCTTTCTTCGATGTGGCTGAGATTTCTAATACGATGATGATAAATGACTTTCTAGAATTAAAATGGAGCTAGAATAGTCCAAACCTGTTGGCAACAGCCAAGGAAGTCAGGGCGTGACAAGACAGGGGAGCCAACACAAAGAGTTAGAGTAGAGAGACATCCACGCATGACCAAGTAGGCAAAGCAGTCAAAGAAGATCGAATAACTAGGCCTATCCAATTTTTTAAAGATAAATCTTTTTCAAAAATGATTTTCATCACTACACCAACATTGTAAATACCATTTTTGTAACTTAGGTTTAGCGGATGTGCCTTGTACTCCTAGGCAGATGGCCACGGTTCAAGTCCCGCCTAGGGCTGCATGCCTCAGAGTTCCCCAAGATGGGTGCCTCTACCTTACGAGGTGGGGTGTGTGTGTCTTTCCAAATCATTGTACTCTCAAAAAAAAAAAACATTTTTGGTAGATTAGAATCCATTTTGTTCAAGCCAAGGATCTGCTTGAGGACTATTAGAAGTACCTATGCATCAATTTTTGCACCAATGTAGCCCTGATTAGTGACAAATTCAAGGTTTTTGTCAAGATTGTGGGAAAGAGCACCTCTTAGGAGACTGCCCAAAGAACCCAAACAATGCACCAAAGATCACTCCCATTAATGTGATTGGGTTAGTAGTAGATTCAACTAGAAGTGTAGCTTCCACTACCCCAGTGCAAGTGGTCACGAGAGCTCATGCATTACAGAAAAGTCAAGGCTTAGGTCAGGAAAAGAGTTATGAGGTTATTGAGATGGAAAGTATAACTACAAAAAGGACAAGAACCTAGAAGGATAGCCATGAGCAAATGAAAAGACAATGGCCTAAGAAAATGAGCAAGCACATCACCATCCCCATCACCTTCTAATCGACCACATTCTAATCCAGCTCATATAACCCCACCACTGTTGGAGTTAGATGTCTGTGGAAGCACGCGAACAGCACAAGGAAGAAGAAGAAGCTTGGAGCACAACACACAATACTAAATGTATTACTAGAGAATGTACAAGGATAAGTAGCCCATTAGGGCAATAGGCGTATATACAAGCCGGGGGAAAAAAACCTCCTAAAGAGGGAAAAAAGGGCCCCGACGGTCCTAGTGTATTCACACACATCACTACCTAAATATATCAACAAATCCCCCCTGGGAGTGATGCGGTGAACAAGGAGCTGGCACTCATGTATAAGGAAGTGCCAAGCTATGTGGAAATCACTCCACAAAAGGAAGTAAGCCCAAAGCTTTGCGGAAAGCTTCAAACTTCTCCCTAGGCAGAGCCTTCATGAAAAGGTCTGCAATGTTCTCCTGCGTGGGCACATATGCCAAGCTTATCTCCCCAGCATAGAACCTCTCCCTAACATAGTGATAATGCATCTCAATGTGCTTAGTGCGAGCATGGAACACAGGGTTCCTCGCAACTGCCAATGCACTCTGACTTTCAATGAAGATGGTGGTGGCAGAAGACTGGCCAACACCCAAATCAGCCATAAGACGTCTGAGCCACACACACTCAACAATCATTGTGAAAGCTGCCCTATACTCAGCCTCACAACTGGAAGTGGCCATAGTAGGCTGCTTCTTGCTCAACCAAGATATACATGAGCTACCAAGCATGAAGCAAAAACCACTGGTGGACACACGAGTGTCATAGCAACCAGCCCAATCTGAGTCAGAAAAAGCATGCAAATATGTCGGTAGTGATCCCCCCTTGGGATAAAACAACCCAACTAGCCGAGTACTACTCAAGTAGCGAAAGATGCGCTTAACCGCCTTCCAATGCGTGACTCCTGGGCAATGCATAAACCTGCTCATCTGTGAGACAGCAAACTGAATATATGGCCGAGTAATGCATAAGTAAATCAAGCATCCAACAACCTGCTGATAGAGAACAACATCAAATGCATCTCCAGCATCATGAAGACTCAATCGTAAACCTGTCTCCATAGGAGTGGCAATAGGCTTACAGTCTTCAAGGCCAAAACGCTGCAATAATGTGTCAATATATTTCGTTTGACACAAAGCCATTCCATCATCAACTTGCATAAATTGAATGCCAAAATAGTGATGCAAATGCCCCAAATCAGACATCTCAAATGAGGCATGCAAATCAGCCTTGAAATCAGCAATATGCTTCTCAATAGGACCAGTGAGTAGCATGTCGTCAACATAGACAACAATGATCAAAAGCACATCATTAGCATGCTTAACATATAAGGTGCTTTCAGTTGGACTGTTCTCAAAACCATGTGCAACCAGATAGGCATGTATCTTCTCATACCAAGCACGTGGTGCTTGCTTTAAACCATATAATGCCTTCTTTAACCTGCACACCTGGTTTTCATGCCCTTTCTGCACAAAGCCATGGGGCTGAAAAACATACACTTCTTCATGCAAGTCACCATTTAAAAATGCTGTTTTAAGTCCAACTGATGTACATTCCAACCATGATGGGCTGTAAGTGCACAAATGCTCCGAACCGTAGTCATACGGCATGTAGGTGCAAAGGTCTCATCAAAATCAATGCCTTTTTCCTACGCATAACCCTTTGCAACAAGCCTAGCCTTATACCTGTCAACTGTACCATAAGGTTTACGCTTCAGCTTGTATACCCACTTAGTGCCAATGGCCTTCTTTCCAGGAGGCAAGTCACATAAAGACCATGTGCCATTCTTCATTATAGCATCATATTCAGATTGCATAGCAGCCATCCAATTTTTTGAATTCTGTGCTTCATCAAAAGAAACAGGCTCCTTCTCATCACAGAGACTAGACACAGGCATAACATAGCAATCTGATGCAAAGGAGGCACTATGAGAGCCTGAACGAGTACGATATGACAAAGGTGCATCTAATTTGCTATCACACAAAGTCTGCACTAACCATTTTGGCATATTTTTTGCCTGCTCAATATCAGCTCTCTCATCAACAAGTGCATCATGTAAATCTGCATCAGAAATGGAATGATCTGCATCATCATATGAAACCTGCAAAGGCTGAGAAGTTGCCTCATTAGGACGAGCACTAGAATATCCACTTGTAAAAAGAGGCATCAAAGTATCATACATGTCTTTGGAGCTAACAGATGTCTCCTTAGTACATGAAAGCAATGGCTGAATAGCATCTTCCACAAAGACAACATCACGGCTAACCAGAATGCGTTTAGTCTGTGGATGATACAGACGATAGCCTTTACTTTCAGAACTGTCCCCAACAAAAATATATTTTACTGCTTTATCATCCAATTTTCTGCGATTTTGTTCAAGCACTAGTGCATATGCCAAACAACCAAAAACACGCAGATGAGCAACAGATGGCTTGTGGTCATGCCAAGCCTCATATGGAGTGATAGACTGCAGCTCTTTAGTGGGACACCTGTTCAGTACATATGCTGCACACATGACAACCTCAAGCCAAAAACTATGTGTTAAAGCCTAACTCTTGACCATGCACCTCGCCATCTCCATGAGTGACCTGTTCTTTTGTTCAGCAACTCCATTCTGTTGAGGTGTATAGGGCACTGTACACTGGTGTTTTATCCCACGTTCAGCCAGAAATGCATTAAAATCAGAAGACATATATCCCCCCCCCTCGATGAGAACAGAGGGTGCCCATTTTACATGCTGATAAATTTTCAGCCAAAACCAAAAACTGTTTAAAGCACATGAACACTTCGGACTTTGCTTTGAGTGGATATACCCATGCATGCCTGGAAAAATCATCAATGAAAGTCATGAAGTAAAGGTAAGTTCCAAAAGAGGGTGTCTGCATAGGATCACAGACATCACTATGTACAAGCTGCAATTTTTGTGTAGCCCGAACTGAACCATCTTTTGGAAAGGAGGAACGCTGCATTTTGCCCAAAATACAGCCCTCACAAACATGTTTTCCAGGTGCCTCAAGTTTGGGCAAAGAGAACACCATTTCATATTTTTGCAGGTGTAGCAAACTAGCAAAATTCAGATGACCAAAGCGTGTATGCCAAAGCTTTGCATCTGATATAGCCTGAGAATCATTTACAGCACATGCCAAATCATTTTCAGATCTTTCATAGTCTATGAGCTTATACAGTCCATGACATAAAATGCCAAAAGCAATAATAACATCGCCATTTGACAAATCATGAACTGTATGTCTGTCATCAACAAATTTCACAACCAAGCCAATCTTGGCTAATGCAAAAACTGATAACATATTCTTCTTGATCCCTGGCACAAATAGAGCATCTGACAAAGTGAAAGAACTACCATCAGCGGTAGTCAAAATGATCTTACCAACTCCCATAACAGGATAAGAGGAGTGGTTGGCGCATGTAATAGTATTCCCTGTAGGGGCAGGCTCGAGTGAAGAGAAGAAACCTGTGCTGTGAGGTAATATGTTTGGTCGCTCCACTGTCAAAGTACCAAACATCTGAGTCTACTACATACATGCACTGCTCATGAGAAGATGGGTCAAAACTGCAAACAATAGTGAACACCCATTCTTCTTCCTGCACAAGATTAGCAGACTCCGTTTTTGGTGTAGAGGCTTCTGCAACAACCATTCCAGCCTCTTTCTTCTTTGCCTCTTTCGCAGCTAGTTTTGGACAGTTCTTTATGATATGATCATTCCCTTTACAGTACTTACAAAACAATTTCTGCTTTTCTGGTTTTTTTCTCATCTTTGTCTTGGTTCTTCGAATGTGCAACATTTGCATATTTCTGCTTACTAGTAGAAGAACTCCATTTTCCTTTGCCCTTCTGACTAGCTAGGAAAGCTTGATTTGCAACACGCATAATGGACCTGTTTAGCCTGGACTGATCTTCCTGCAACAGAACAGAGACTAAATCCTCAAATGACAAGGCCTTTGGATTGCCTTTCATCATCAACCGAAGAGTAGAAGCAAAACTCTGATATGAATCAGGAAGACCATTCAGAACGGTCTGCACAAGTGAGCTATCTGGTATAACCTCATCAGCAGAAATCAACTATTCCTTCACGTCTTTGATCTTTGTTAGGAAACTGTCCATAGAATCACGTTCATTCATGTGCTCACTCTCCAACTGTTTTCGGAGGTAAGCAACACGAGCCTCATTCCTAGCTTGGTACAATGTGGTAAGTGTATCCCAAGCATCCTTGGCTGTTCTACAAGAGCGAATATGAGGAATAATGGCGCGTTTGATAGACAAAGCTATCAATGCATGTGCCTGGGCATCTCTGCCATCCCAACGAATCTGTTCTGAAACACCCTGAGTATGCTCACCAAATTTCGTGCGAATCTGAGACTACAAGCGGAGGAGTGTCAATGCCGCCCTAGATGAAGCGACGACCTGCTTTGATACCAATTGTTGGAGTTAGACGTTTGCGGAAGCACGCAAACAACACAAGGAAGAAGAAGAAGCTTGGAGCACAACACACAATACTGAATGTATTACTAGAGAATGTACAAGGATAAATAGCCCATTAGGGCAATAGGCGTATATACAAGCCGAGGGAAAAAAACCTCCTAAAGAGGGAAAAAAGTGCCTCGGCAGTCCTAGTGTGTTCACACACATCACTACCTAAATATATCAACAACCACCGCCTAGAGTAGGATCAGTCTTAGCAGATCCCACTCTCGAGGACCTAGACATGATGCTTAAAGCATATCAGGCCAGAATCCAAGAAGGGCCAAACGTAATAGATCATGAAAAGTGTTACCCTAGAGCGGGCTTAGAGATTGAAAGAACAAAGCTTTGTGATAAGATGGTAGAATTGGCTCAAACCATGTTTGAAGCCAGTTACCTTTTCAATTACTCTAGTTAAGCCAAGACTCAGTTGCATTTTGATGGACTATTAGAAAGATTGGAGAGTTTAATTGCAAAATTTGGAAAGGAAGCCACCTCCCAGAGTAAGGACAAGGCAAGTGAAAGAATGAGCATTCCTCCCAAGGAAGCTAGCTTATGTGCCTAATTCCACTGAACCAGACACCTCTTCTTCTATGAATCGGTATTCCCAAGAATTTCTAAGAGAGATTCAAGAAGAGAAGTGGGCAAAAGAAAGTGAAAATCCTCCTCCCATTGAGCTTGTGGATGACTTGCACGATCAATTCCCACAAGATATTCCTTCTATTTATGGAGAACAAGAGGATAACCAGTCTAGTGAACGATTGGACTTCGAGTCTAATTCCTTACAAGAACTGCGGCATTTCAGAGGACCATGGGAAGCAAAGTCTGCATGTACGAGAGCAACCAAGGTCATGATAAAGAATGAAGACTCAGTCATACCTAGGAATATGAAGATTGGGGAACCAATTGCTTGTATCTGCAACACTTAGGAGTTACGACCAAAGTCAATCTCAAGGATTACTCACATAGAGACATACCCTCTATATAGTGGAATCCCATCCATAAAGCCATAGATACAGAGTCAGTGCATTCCATAGGATATGGATCCTCATGGATGCATGAAAACACTCACTTATGGATGTGTAAAGTTGCAAAAGAAGAAGAGAAATGAGAAAATGCCAGAGAGATAGGTGTGAAGGAAACTCATAGATCAATCTGAAACCCGGCCTATGCACCAGTGGTATTCCTAAATGAAGAATTTGAACCTCATGGTTGGCCGGAGACCTTAGCAACAATGGACATAGCTATCAATGAAGAACAATGGACACCACACTGTGATGAAGTGGGCTATGACATTTCGGTTTTCACGATAGAACCAATAATATGCGATTTGGTTATAAAAGAGTGCGAGCCTAGCACGGAAGAACTAGAACAAGGGAGTGACTCAGATTTAGAGCCAATTATTATGGATCCTTTTTGGGCATCAGAAGAAGAAAACCTATACAAAATAGAAGCTCACCCTCAAGGACAAGGAGAGCTTATGAACGATGTGAGATTAGCCACACGGGTAACCACCAAGAGTGAAGGCAAGAAAAGGAAGAAGAGAGAAGTCTCACCTGATGAGGAGGAATGAGATAGAGGATAGAAAAGTCATGATAAGAATGCCTAAATTGTTGAGATATCAAGCTCAACATGTGATGATCCAGGATGACACATCACTTTTTCATTTCTCTACATGTATAGTGGTCACGCCAGTATACGTCAGGGACACTTCATTGAACTTTATTAGATTTATCTACCGAGAGTGATGGCACATTTTTTTCTTGCCAACTCACTCATTCGCAGACATTGGGTTTTTCCTTATGTACTGGTCTTTATATATTGTAGTAGTCGTATTCTTGTTTTTAGGTCATTCTTGTACATTCCTTTTTATGTAATAGAAGAAGAAGAAGATCATTCTTCCTTGCCTCAATCTGAGTGTGTGCTTCTCTTTGATTTTGAGAGTGTGTGTGAGCTCTCTTCCTTATCTCCTTCCTCGTGACATGGTATCAGAGCCAGTGTGGCTGTAGAGAACTTGTGGAGAAGGCCGACGGTGAAGAGTACATGAGACATCATGGAGAAAGTGCGATTCACAAACGACCTCAGATTGCTACGAAAATTGGCGTGAAGGTAGAAGACCTCAAATTATTTTTGAGAGTTATCCTTTTAGGGCCACTTGTTTTTGTCATATCAAAGTTTCGGATCCATCTCGACCCCCATTTCCAGCTCGTAAGGTGGGACCCATAGAAAAACCAGGTCAGTTTCAGAAACTGTAACTTGCATCCTATTTGACAACACTCATATATTCCAGATTCAGAATTTCAAGTGATTTGGTGTATTGTTGATACACAAAAACTGTGTTTTTCTGAGATGGAATTGTCATAGTCTTCGAGTAGAAGTGTTGCTTGTAGTGTTTTGCAGTGTTGTGAATAGCTGTAGAAATGGCAAACACAGATGGAATGAGTCAGCGTATGAGTGATAAGCTAGACAAGAACAACTTCCATTCAGAATGACAAATTTCTTGATGGGAAAAGGCTACTGGAAGTACATCGAAGGAGAGAATGAAAACACTTCGCAGTTACCAGAGAGGAATCAGACTGCAGACCAGTTAAGAGCATATGAGGAATGGAATCGAGGAGCACAAAAGGTAATGTATTGGATATCTGTTAGCATACAAGATAGCATGATTGGGCACATACAGGATGTCAAGACTCTAAAAGAGGCTTGGAATAGTTTGGTCACATTGTATGAGACTAATACAAAGGCACGAAAATTGCAACTCAAGAACGAGCTACATACATTGGAGAAGAAGGGCATGTCGGTAAGTGACTACACCCTGAAAATCAAAAGCATATGTGAGTCACTTGCATCTATTGGCATGAATGTAGATGATGATGATAAGGTGGAAGTGTGCCTTCATGGTTTAGGAGTTGCATATAAGCAGTTCAAAACTTCTATACAGACTAGGGAAAATATTCCAAGTTTTGCTGATCTGGTATCCATGTTGATTATTGAAGAAAAGAATCTTGGTGAGGATTCAAACTCCCAAAGAAAACCCAGTTCTAAGCAGGTATTCTACGCTGGCAGAGAAAGAGGCAGAGGTAGAGGTTTCGGAAGTGGAAGAGGAAATAGTAACCAAGACCAAGGTCAACAACACAATCATGCAGGAGGAAGAGGACATTTTCGAGGCAGGGGAGCCAAAGAGGTTGCGTAAATTTCCAAAGAAATGATTCAGGTAATGACAGTAAAGGATGCTCGAATTATGGTAAACTTGGACACTTTGAACGTGATTGTAGGTTGAAGAATCAAAACAACAGAAGGAAGCTGCTAGTGTTTCAAAATCAAATGATAATGTTTGGTATGTTGATTCAGGTGCTTCAAATCACATGACCAGTCATGCGGAATGGTTTAGTACTTTGCAAAAATTGCCAGTTCCTGGATATGTTGAAACAGGTGATAACACATCACACCCTATCGAGCATACAAGAAACGTAACATTGTTTATGGAGGATGGGAAGGTAAAACATCTTGCTGATGTGCTACATGTTCCAAATATAACAAAGAATATAGTTTCTATTGGAAAAATGGTTGACCATGGATTACAAGTCACGTTCAATGCTAATGGGTTATATGTAAAAAAATACAAACGGGTACACACTACAACAGAATGGCATTGCTGAATGCAAAAATAGACATACTGCAAAAATAGAAAGAGCCTTGATGACTGAGAAGAATATGCCTCATTGTTATTGGGCAGAAGCATTTCATATTGCGGTATACATCATGAACAGAACTCCGACTGCTACTGTACATCAAGTTACACCTGAAGAGAAGTTTACAGGTAAAAAGCCAAACTTATTACATCTCAAAGTTTTTGGCTGTATTGCATATGTACATGTTCTAGATGAGTTGAGGATGAAGCTTGATCTGAAAGCAAAAAGTGTGTCTTCATTTGATACTCCCTTGAGCAAAAGGTTTTGAAGATGTTGGTGGAGATTCAAGCAGTTCAGAAAAGAGTCTTGATGAGGAACTTGGATTGCCCTCTGTGAAGACTCCAGGACTAAGAAAGGCACCTGCAAATCATACAAGAAGAAGTGACCCAGGACCAAGAAGATCCGGGAGGATGCGGAATTCAGTGCAACAATTGACGTATGATAGTTATATGGCTCGTCATTGTGCCTACATGACCAAGGTAATACAAGATGCTGAACTTTCTTGTTTTCAAGATGCAATTCGAAATGCACATTGGGAAAAGGCTATGGATGAGGAGATGGCTGCACTTTATGGAAACGATACATGGAAGCTGGTCCCATTGCCACAAGGAAAGAAACCCATAGGCTGCAAGTGGGTTTATAAGGTAAAGCACAATGCTGATGGTAGCATAAGTAGATACAAAGCACAATTGGTAGCAAAAAGATGACATATGGCATTGATTATGAGGAAACATTCATCCCTATAGCTAAAATGTCTACTATCAGAACATTTGTTGGATGGACTTTGCATCAGATGGATGTGAAGAATGCTTTTCTACATGGTGAGTTACAGGAAGAAGTATACATGGACCAGCCACAAGGATGATAAGATTCAGGAATTCGACATGTAAGATCTTGGTGTGCTGTGTTACTTCTTGGGCATTGAGCTTATACATACAGAAATAGGTATGTGGATGTCACAAGGCAATATGCCTTGAATATGCTGCAAAAGTATGGTATGGTTGATTGTAAGCCAATTTCTATGACATTCGATCAGAATTTGAAGTTGGATACTACATGAAGCATTGGAAAATGCTACTATGTATAGGAAAATTGTGGGAAGTCTTATATATCTCACAATTACAAGGCCTAATCTAAGCTATACTATTGGACTTGAAAGTCAGTTTATGCAGGTTCCCAAGAAGCCACATTTGGATGCTTTGAGGCACACTCTACGTTATGTGAGTGCTACTTTGGATTATGCATTATTTTATGAAGCTGGTGTAGATTTGTAGGTTCATGGATACACCGATGCAGATTGGGCCGGTAGCATTCCAGAAAGAAGATCTACTAGTGGCTTTCTATTCTCAATTGGGAGTGCAACTATTACATGGAGCATCAAGAAGCAACCCACTGTTGCTTTGTCGAGTATAGAGGCTGAGTATAGAGGTGCTGCAATGGCAACATGTGAGGCATCATGGTTGGAGATGCTACTTGCAGATTTAGGTGTGGAAGTGAAAAATCCTATCACCATCCATTGTGATAATGTTAGTAGTATACAACTAGCACAAAACCCTATTTTTCATGCTAGAATGAAGCATATCGAGGTACATTATCACTTCATCAGAGAGAAGGTATTAGCAGGTGATATTGATCTTGTTTATGTGAGAACAGATGAGTAGGTTGCTGATATTTTCACTAAAGCACTTGGAGTAGAGAAGCTGAAGAAGTTTTGAAAGATGCTTGGATTAGAGGACATGTCGTTGAGCTTGAGGGGGAGTGCTGAGATATCAAGCTCAACATGTGATGATCCAGGATGACACGTATCACTTGTTCATTTCTCTGACATGTATAGTGGTCACGCTAGTATATATCAGGGATACTTCATTGAGATTTATTAGATTTATCTACCGAGAATGATGGCACATTTGTTTCTTGCTAGCTCACACATTTGCGGACATTGGGTTTTTCCTTATGTACTGGTCTTTATATATTGCAGTAGTTGTATTTTTGTTTTTAGGTCATTCTTGCACATTCCTTTTTATGTAATAGAAGAAGAAGAAGAAGAAGAAGAAGAAGAAGAAGAAGAAGAAGAAGAAGAAGAAGAAGAAGAAGAAGAAGAAGAAGAAGAAGAAGAAGATCATTCTTCCTTGTCTCAATCTGAGTGTGTGCTTCTCTTTGATTGTGAGAGTGTGTGTGAGCTCTCTTCCTTATCTCCTTCCTCGTGACATAAACGTGAAGCACTAGCAGGAGAGGCCTATGACAACAAAGAGAAAATTAAGAAGATCATTGTGACCATAGAAGAAGGTGAAGAACGATGTATGTACATAGGACATGATTTGACAGAGGACGAGGAGCAGAAGTTGATTGCCTTGCTAAGAGAATACAGAGATGTGTTCGCATGGAGTTACAAAGACCTAAAAGGTGTACACCCTGACATATGCTCACATATGATTCCCATGACCTCAGAAACCAAAGCCTCTAAGCAGAAGCCATACACATATAATGATAATTATGCTGCCAAGATCAAGGAAGAGATAGATTGGCTGGTAGAAGCTAGATTCATCTACGAAATTGAGCACACTGAATGGGTATCCCCCATTGTAGTGGTGCCCAAAAAGAATGGAAAGTTGCAGGTATGCATTAGCTTGAAGAAGGTTAACGCACCCACTATTAGAGATAGTTATTTGCTTCCCATCACTGAGCATCTATTAGAAAGAGTGGTAGGCAAGGAAGTTTATAGCTTCCTCAATGGATTCTCTAGCTACAATCAAGTGGGCCTTGCTCTAGAAGATCAGCATAAGACGGCTTTTGCCATAGAATGGGGCATATTCACTTTTTGGGTAATGCCATTTGGGCTAACCAATGCACCAGCCACCTTTTAGAGGTTGACGTGTCATGTATTTAAAGAGTTCTTGCACAAAAATTTGAAAGTCTATGTTGATGATCTATGTGCTGATTCCAACATTAGACAAACACATATACCTAAGCTCAAACAAATCTTTGACAAATGTAGAGAATATCAGGTTTGCCTAAACCTAGAAAAGTGTGTTTTTATGGTCAGGCAAGGCAAGATTCTAGGACACGTAGTGTCAAAGAATGGCATATCCATGGACAAGGAGAAAGTTAGAGCAATAGGAATGCAAGATAAATCCATGAACATGAATGATGAGAATAAAAGAAAACCATACACATGAATCGATTTCAAAATTCAGATGTTTTGAGGCTCCAAGATATCACATGGCCATGTGCAAAGCATCAGGTGTACGTTTCGATAGAATAGTTGATCGACGTCCTTTTGTGACCCTAGAGGTAGGACAGGGAGAGTGCAAGGTCTGTAAGAGCTTTGATTGACTCAGGAGAAGCCACTAGTTTAGTTAGACTTTCCTACTGCCAAGCATTGCAATTAAGTGTCAATCCTATACATATCTCATAGGATTGGGAGGTGTGGAAACCCTTTGGATGGGCAAGGTGGAGCTTCCCCTCTACATTCAAGATATTCTTATGACAATGAAGGTGCTAGTGTGTCAAGATGAGGATCTCACAGAACCTCTTGCCTTGGGTCAAGATTGGATCTATGATCATGCAGTCAACCTAAACCTAAGAAGTGGACTTCTTTAGGTCTGGGTGGATCAAACCCATGTCACAATTGAGCTAGAAAATCATGCACTCAAGGAACTAAGAAAGGCATCAACTCCTCATCCTTATAGGAGTACACATGAAGATAAAGATGTTGTTGTTGTCCAAAACTCTATGATGCAGAGGTAGAATGTTCTCAACAAAGAAGTTAAGGATCAATGGAACTCCCTTCTTTTCCAAAAGCAATCGAGACAAAGCAAACCAAGGAGTACAAGAAGAAGAGGAAGCAGATGTTCTATGCTCCTAGTCCAAGGAGAGTGTGAAGCCAGATGACTAAAGATGTGAAGCATATTTGGATACAAAAGGGTGAACAACCCTTTGCTTGAGCAAAAGTACCCCAACGATGCACCAAACCAACTACTCAAGCAAGAACTAGAAAGAAATAGTATTCTAGGAATCTCCCAAAACAGGCCATTTCCATTTGGGTCCCAAAGCGGTCGATGAAGGCTAACCCCAATGCACGACAAATCTGGGTGCCCAAGAATGGCTTACACACTCAAGTAGCTTCACATAAGCTCACAACCTCGAATATCCACTCATAATCACTCATATCATATACTTCATGGCAAACATCTGCACTCACCACCGCCAACCTAGGATTATTTGGAAATGGGTACCCAAAAAGTCCCAAATCCAAGATGATATAGTCCAGAGACCTTTACATGTCAACACTGCTAAAAGCTGTAATCCCACACTGCTAACATCTGCACTCACCACCACCACACCACAAATCACACCTAGGATTATTTGGAAATGGGTACCCAAAAAGTCCCAAATCCAAGATGATATAGTCCAGAGACCTTTACATGTCAACACTGCTAAAAGTTTGGAGAGTTGAACCCTATAATAAACCCCCTGACCCAATCATGTAAAATATTGTGCACAAGAATAGATGCTAAAATACACATACAAGACACCAACTTGACTAAGCATTAACCTCAACGAATGACATGTTGGTGTTGTAGAGGGAACACAATATTATCATGTTTCCTGTGCAATGCTAATGTGATTTTCTTTTTCCAGCAGATAAGCATCAAATAGTACCAACGATATCATGGCGAACGTAGCAGGAACTAGCTCTTAGGCAGACACAAGTCAACAGGTGGTTGATATGGAGAGCTTGCCCATCATGCCAGAGATGAATGAAAGACTGAAGGAATTGCAGGCCATAGATATCATACCAATACAAGATCCCACGAGCGGCTATACAATGCCTGTAGGCAAAACCTCTCATTGGTTTAGGGAAGTAGCAAGACCATTGGGCGAGGGCTCGTACCTTTGGGAGGCATAACTGGAATTGAATGGAAAAGGAGGCAAGTATCATTTCTTCACACGGGAGCTTGAAAAGTTACTGAATGCAGAAGCACTATGCCCAATATGGTAGGAAGCAAGATTGGATGCATATTTCAGTGCTCAGCTGCCCAAACTTGACTTCATGCAGTGCTACTATCTTATCAACAACATGACTACTAGCAAGCATCCCCAAGCTTCAAGCACGTTTGTGCTCCCATCTCTAACAAGGGGAAATGAGCTGAAGAGGTTTAAGTTAAACAATAACTTAGTTCAAGAGGCTCTGGATATGAAAGGAATGCACATATCCACTGAGAAGGAGGTCATAGTACCAGATAGCATGAAGAATTGAAACCTTACTAAACTCAAAGATATGGTGGCTATGACGCCTAATATTGCAGTCCACCTAAGAATGTGCATGCAACACTTTGCCTTCCCCACCCAAGACAGATTCACAATGCCACCTAAGAAAACTTGGTTCAATTTATACCTTGCAGAGACGCAGAACCTAACAATTAACCTACCTCATTGGATTATTGATCAAATCCACCTTGCACACAAATGATGGCCACACAAGTCAGTCTTATATGGAAGTTTTGCATGGACTAGGATCATTTATAGGTGTTTGGCTTATGACATCCCAATTCAGAGGGCTCTAATGTGAAATAGGGTACAACAATTCAAAGGTCGAACATCCACAGGACCACCATAAAAAGGGATGCAAGGAGTAGTATGAGTACCATATGCTCAACCATGAGGAGCCACCTTAACCCCAAATGTCACTCCCTCACCATGAAGGGTAGAAAAACCATTTACACTATGCCTCCCGAGTCGCAACACTGAAGGTCCCAATTTGATATTCTCGCTAGTTCCCATAGACCTTGAATTCCCTAGAGGAGTACATTTGGAGGAACTCACTAATGAGGATTCTGAGCAGATTCTAAGAGAAGTGAATCTTGAGTCAATTTAGGAACAACTGGTGGAACATTCTCAACCACAAGCAACCACCTCTCAAGTACCTATTGTGGAGAATGAGTTCTCCTATGCGCAATGGAAATGTGTAGTGAACCCTTGTATGTCCAGCACTTGGACAAATAACTGCACCTTAGATAGCTTGCTGCTCTCAATAAAAACTCAAATGGACTTGTGCCTTTAGTGAATCAAAGTAGACAAAAAGAGCTTTCTAACAAGCCATAAATAACTTAGTTTGGGCAAGTTTTGATTAAGAAACACAACTAACAAAGATGAACTACATGTCCACACAAGTATGCTGAAGAACTGAACTTCACTCTCGAACTGATAGCTCTCTGAATATATATCCTTTGAGAAAGATATTTGGTATAGAGAAAGTAGACGCAAATGCTTTCCAACAAGCTAAAAAACGAGTAATTTGGATGAGTTTTGGTCAGGAAACTCAACTGACCAAGATAGACCAACTGCACACATAAGTACACTATAAAGCTCGACTTCACTATCAGACAAATATATCACATAATATAAATCTTCTGAATAAGATATTTGGGACAATGAAAGAAATTAGATGCCAACAGCTTTCCAACAAGACAAAAATCAATCAATTTGGATATGTTTTGGTTGGGAGACTTAACTCACCAAAATAGACTACCTATCTACATAGGTATACTGAAAAACTAGACTTCATGCTTTCACTGATATCTCACAAAATATGTAAGATTTGAAAGAGATATTTGGTATGCAAAAACTACACAAGATAAGATTTCCAATGGATGTTTAAACACAAGAAATGGTTACACACACACTGAGATATGAGCTCCACAACAGAGCTATGTACAAACTGACGTGTGACTGGAAGGAGTCTAAGGGAAGACAAAATGACAAAATGACTAGATCCAACTAGTGGGAGCTCTTGCCTCTTTCTCTCCTTATTTTGAATGTGCTCCCACTTCACTTTTATAACCAATGAGCATGTGAAGAAGTTTGTGCCTCCTTCTTAACTCACCACTTTCCCACTACATGCCACTAACTACAAGGTAAGATATTGTATCTCTTACTCATCATGAATTTTGACTAGACTTTTGTTTCTTTTTTCTCTTCTTTTCCTTTATCTTTATGTTTGGTAAATTTATCCAAGCATAGCTCATATGAAAATGAGCTTGTACATTTATCTTCAACACTCCCCCTCAAGCTCATTTGGGAGTTATCTTCAACCATGTCCTGCAAATTTATCACATCCTTGAAACCTTTGAGTTTAGAAGCATCCAAGAACTTTGTAAACATATCTGCAACCTGCTCTTTGGTTTTGATGAACTTTATCTCCACATCTTTTCTCAATACCTTCTCCCTTACATAATGGTAGACCTCTATGTGCTTGCTCCTTGCATGAAACATAGGATTGCTTGCCAAGTAAATACTTGACATGTTATCACCGTATATAGGGATGGTTCCAACTTGCACTCGAAGATCAACCAAAAGCTTTTTAATCCACATTGCTTCACATGTGGCAAATGCTAATCCTCTATATTCAGCCTCCATATATGAAAGTGCAACAGTAGGTTGTTTCTTTGAGCTCCATGTGATAGGTTTGCTTCCTATCATGAATACATAACCTAAGGTTGATCTCCTATCTTCCTTTGGACCTCCCAATCAGCATCGCTAAAGCCTTTGACCTGCAGTTCTTCATCAAACTTGTAAAACAAAGCATGATTAACTGTATGGTTTATGTATCTCAACACTCTCTTGGCTGAATTTAAGTGTTCACTTGTTGGGGCTTGCATAAATTGAGAAAGTACACCAACAACATAAGATAAATCAGGTCTTGTAATGTTTGCATAGATGAATGATCCGAGAATGCTTTTGTATGTTGTTGCATCTTCCAAATGTTCTCCATCATTTGAACAAATCTTTGTATTTGTGTCCATGGGTTGAGTGAGTGGTTTGCATTCACTCATTCCAAATCTGAAAAGAACATCCAACAAGTACTTCCTTTGCATCAAGTAGATGCCACTCTTTCCATAAACAACTTCAATTCCTAAAAAATATTTCAGCTCTCCAAGATCTAAAATTTTAAACTCCTTACCAAGCTTCCTTTTGATATCTTTAATCCCTGTAACATCATTTCCTGTTATGATGAGGTCATCGATATATATGCAAATATATACCTCTCTATTTTCTTCCTTCTTCATGTACAAAGAAGGATCTGCACTACTTGGGTTGTATCCACACTTAGTTAGATATTCTACCAATCTCTGATTCCATGCTCTTTGTGCTTGCTTCAAACCATAAAGTGCCTTTTTCAACCCGCAAACAAAGTGTGGATGGTTTTCATCTTCAAATCCAACCGGTTGACTCATGTATACCTCTTCTTGTAGTTCTCCATTAAGAAAAGCATTTTTGATGTCGAGTTGGTATAATGGCCATCTCCTTGAAGCACTAGTTGCTATTAATGTTTGATAGTTCCCATATTTGCAACAGAGCTGAAAACTTCATCATAATCTATGCGTTGTCTTTGTTTAAATCCTTTGGCAACTAATCTAACTTTATATCTAACTAGTGAACCATCAACATTCCTTTTTACTTTAAGCACCCATTTGTTTGGAATAATCTTCATACCTTCTTTCTTTGGCACTAGCTCCCATGTGTGATTATCTTTGAGAGCTTTGATCTCCTCTTTCATAGCTTGCTTCCATTGGACAAGCTTCTTCATATGTCTCACGCTCTTTGTCTTTGATGACCTGCATCATGTATGCAAAATGTGTCGCCATGAAACTATCATAACTCAACCTTTGAGTTGCATACCTTGTCCTTGAAGATCTTCTTTCATTGCCTTTAGAAAGTTGCTTCTTTAACCTATTCAGCTTTACCATCGGAGTGATTACCTCTTCATATTCTTCTTCACTTGCATCTATCTCATTGTTTGGAGTAGCACTTGCTTCTTCGGCTCTACTATGAGCTGAATTTGGAGACAAAGAATGACTCCCCCTCCATGTTGAACATTCTTCATTTGATGTAGATGCCTCTGGACCTGAAAGCTTTGTGCTTGATTGTTGAAATTCTCTTTGATTTGTTCCTGCATAATCATCACAATCTTCTTCAAGAATCTTTTCCTTTCCTTTATCTTCATACCATGGTCTTAGTTCATCAAAGACCACATCTCACGAGACTCTTAATTCCTTTGTTTTAGGGTTGTAACACTTGTATCCTTTTTGCTCCGTCGAGTAGCCAATGAAAATGCATTTTTCTGACCTTGGTTCCATCTTTGTTCTAACTTCTTGTGGAATGTGAACAAAGCAAACACATCCAAACACTTTGAGGTGTGTAAGATCAGGTTTCTTACCGGAATATACCTCCTCTGGAGTGAAGTGATGTATTCCCGATGTTGTGCACCTATTCATCAAGTTAATGGCGGTTGTGGTAGCTTCAACCCAATAGTACAATGGTACCTTCATTTCGTTGAGCATGCATCTTGCAATTTCAGCAATTTGCCTATTTTTCCTCTCAGCTACTCCATTTTGTTGTGGTGTATACCTACAAGTGAATTGCCTTTTGATCCCATTCTCTTGTAGAAAATCTGAAAATTCGTTGGAGAAGTATTCTCCTCCACCATCGGAGCTTAAGGTTTTGATAGACCTTCTTGTTTCTTTTTCAACTTCAACTTTGAATCTTTTGAATATAGAAAACACCTCTTATTTTTGTTTCATACAAAACACCCATACCTTTCTTGAGTGATCATCAATGAAGGTGACAAAAAATCTATTACCAGCCATTGATGCCTCTTGGGTTGGTCCCCATACATCCATATGTATCAACTCCAAGGCATTTGGGGCCACATAATTGCTCCTCTTGAATGGCTGCCTCATTTGCTTTCCTAGTTGACAAGCTTCACATAACTCATGTAGTCCAATGCTATTAAATTTTGGAAGACCTCTTACCACTTCATGTTTGCTCATGTCCTTCAGCTTTGGAATGTTGATGTGTCCTATTCTTTTGTGCCATAAGTCCAGCTCTGAAATCTTCTTGTTCCCACATTGAATGTACATGACCTTTCCATGTGGATGTTGGACGTCCAAAGTGAACATCCTTCCTTCTCTTCTACCTCGAGCAATGACCTTGAAGCCTTCCTTTGGATTCTTTATGAAGCACCCATTCTCATTGAATATGACATGATAACCCTTCTCTACCATTTTTCCTACTGAAATCAAGTTCTTTGAAATTGCAGGAACATGAAGAACATTAGATAGTACCTTTTCTCTACTTGTATCTCCAAGCCTTATATCTCCAATATGTTCAATCATGTGTTGAGTATCATCACCTGTTTCAACACATCCTTTTCCACTAGGTACCTGTAGATTAGTGAACAAACTTCCTTGGCATGACATATGGTTACTAGAACCTGAATCAATGTACCATTTTTTGTCATCTTCACAAGAGCTTCTATACTCATGTCTCATTGCAAGTAGTGTGTCCTTGCTTCCTTCACTTGAGGTGCTTGCATAGTTTCTTTGGCTCTTTTGATTGCCTCCATTTGGTCTTCCATTCTTCAGCCAGCAATCACTAGCATAGTGTCCTACTTTACCACAATGATAGCATGTTATACCTTTATGAGAATTGTAGGAGCCTTTGCCTCTTCCTCTACTTCTACCTCGACCTCTTCCTTGTGTGTTGGCATTTGATGCATCCTTGTTGTCTTCCATATTGTTTTGATTGTAGTTGGAGTTGTTGTGACCTCTTCCTTTTCCTCTTGAGCCTCCCCTTGAGTTCCTTCCTTTACCTCGATTTGCATATAACATTTGCTTGTGGCTATCCTTTCCTTTGGGACCACCAAAGCTAAGCTCTTCTATGACAAGATGAGAGATTAGTTGTTCAAAACCTGGATATGCATCTTTCAAGTTAATGGAAGTTATAAAAGGCTTCCGTCTTTCATCTTCTCTCAATCCATTGAGAGTATAACACACAAGATCTTTGTCTTCAACCATTGTGCCAATAGAAGCTAAAGCATCGCTTAGCTCCTTAATCTTCAAAGTATATTAAGCTATGGATTGACTCGAACTTTTCTTGATTGTGTTCAAATCATTCTTGAGTTGAAGTTTCCTAGCTTTGGTATTTGTTGAATACATCCTTTCAAGAGCTTCCCAAGCATCCTTAGCTTTCTCTAGATGTTGAATATGCCCTACCATGGCATTAGTAATGACTTGCGAAATGAGGAACATGACTCTCCTATTCCTCTCTTCCCATTCTTTTGCTTGCCTCCTTTGGACTTCGGTGGCCATAGCTTGATTGATTTGAGGTTAAGCATCATCACCGCTCACAATACCCCATAAGCCTTTGCCAATTAGGTAGTTGGTCATTCTAAACTTCCACACGGGATAGTTATCCAATTTCTATACTTGTTGACCCAAGTCCGCCATTGAAAACTATCAAAGACTTTGAGAGTTACCTTGAATAGTTATATTGTCCTTTGCTTTTGCATTTGTGAAGCTCCTCATTGTTTTATACCTCCTCTTTTGCTTTTCTTTATCTCCAACTCTATTGATGAAGCTTCAACACCAAGTTTGCTCTGATACCAACTGTGGAGAATGAGTTCTCCTATGCACAACGGAAATGTGTAGTGAACCCTTGTATGTCCAACACTTGGACAAATAGCTGCACTTTAGATAGCTTGCTGCTCTCAATACAAAACTCAAATGGACTTGTGCCTTTACTCAATCAAAGTAAACAAAAAGAGATTTCTAACAAACTATAAATAACTTAATTTGGACAAGTTTTGATTAAGAAACACAACTGACAAAGATGAACTACCTGTCCACACAAGTATGCTAAAGAACTAAACTTCACTCTCGGACTGATAACTCTCTGAATATATATCCTTTGAGAAAGATATTTGGTATAGAGAAAGTAGACACAAATAGCTTTTCAAGAAGCTAAAAAACAAGTAATTTGGATGAGTTTTGGTCAGGAAACTCAACTGACCAAGATAGACCACGTGCACACATAAGTACACTGTAAAACTAGACTTCACTCTCGGATAGATATATCATAGAATATAAATCTTCTGAATGAGATATTTCGAACAATGAAAGTAGATGCCAAGAGCTTTCTAATAAGACAAAAATCAAGCAATTTGGATATGTTTTGGTTGGGAAACTTAACTCACCAAAATAGACTACCTATCTATACATGTATACTAAAAAACTAGACTTTACTCTTTCATTGATATGTCACGAAATATGTAAGCTTTGAAAGAGATATTTGGTATGCATAAATTACACAAGATAGATTTCCAATGAATGTTTAAACGCAAGAAATGGTTACATATATACTGAGATATGAGCTCCACAATAGAGCTATGTACAAACTAACGTGTGGCTGGAAGGAGTCTAAGGGAAGACAAAATGACAAAATGACTAGATCTGACTACTGGGAGCTCTTGCCTCTTTCTCTCTAACTTCAAGGTAAGATATTGTATCTTTTACTCATCGTGAATTTTGACTAGACTAACGTGTGGCTGGAAGGAGTCTAAGGGAAGACAAAATGACAAAATGACTAGATCTGACTACTGGGAGCTCTTGCCTCTTTCTCTCTAACTTCAAGGTGAGATATTGTATCTTTTACTCATCGTGAATTTTTTCTTTTTTCTCTTATTTTCCTTTATCTTTATATTTGGTAAATTTATCCAAGCATAGCTCATATGAAAATGAGCTTGTACATTTATCTTCAACAACTGTTACCATAGTCAATGAGGATGAAGAAGAAGACGAAGATGAGGATGAAGAGTTTGAAGAAGACTATGATGAACATGAGGGAAGACATCAAGAAGAGGAATAAGATATGTCTGAACTTGTAGGTGCGCCAACATACAGAACCCAGTTACAACGATTATATGACACAATCAAATCAGTGCAAGAGAGGCATAGAATTTCATTTGCATCAGACCAAACCTTGATAGAAGAGATGCTTGCAAAAAAAGGAGTGGATCCTCACTTCATTAATGCACTCAAATTGTTAATAGAGTCACTAGGAGTTCAAGAGGCTATGCACATCGTAGTCCGACAATCAATCCGATACAACAAATGTAGAGTGCAAACAAGGCCTCGGCCAAGCAAAAACATACGGATACCCATATCCAAACTAGAATCAACCATTGAATCAATAGCCATCCCAACAACCACCATCAATCTTACTGTGGAAACATTTGTACAAACATCACCAATCTCACCCCAGCATCCTCCATCTCCTCCATCACCCCCACCTCTGCCATTGACCACTGAAGAGAGTGCTGTGCTAATAACAACCGTTCCCCAAAACCCAGCCTCTTCAGTGTCCTTTTCCTTCCATGAACCAACCTCTCAAGCCACACTCCTCTTCTATTACCCACTCTATTTTCACTTCCCCATTTTTTTCAATCGAGCCTATCATTGGACACCCCATGATACCTAGCATAGCAGGACACCCACAACCCATCGAAGGTAGTTTAGGTATCCCTACAATTCCTTATTGACGCATGCCTTTTCCCCCTGATCCCTACTTCCCATTTGCCTACTCCAACTTTCCCTACACTTCCATTGTGACCATAGTCCCACACCATTACATATCTTTCATGGAGAGTTTCATTCGTGTCCCCACCCTACATGTGTTAGGCTCACAAACACTCACTTCCACTTCATTGAATACACACACCATGATCACTTCACCTACCATCCCCACTTACATGGTAGCTCCAACACGTACCACACTATCCAATCCTATGGACATTTCACCACCCATAGCACCTCCCCCTCCCCCTACGATTCCACCATCCCTCATTCCCCTACCACCAACTTCACCAGCACCCACCTCTTTGTTAGACACAACATCCACCATTCCCATCCCCACTTCCATTCCCACTACATTCCACATTGTTCCCCTTGCATCTCATATTGCACATAATACATTCAATACAATAATTCAATGTGCATCTCAACTACAACAAAAGTATCAAAGGCTGAAAGAGTGGAATGTTGCCTTCTACGCAGAGTCCCAGAGACTACATGCAAGATTCATCGCCTTGCAAGCTGACAACAAAGCACTCTAGGTGGAATACTTCATCTTATAACAAGCTCACACAGAAGTGGAGACCAAGATGCAAAATGGGGATCCTCAAATAGTCAAATAATTGGAGAACATGCTCAAAGTGCAAAATCTCACCAATGCCAAACTACGAAGAAATTTAGGTCTTCATCGGAAGCATATGTCTGCAACACTGGAAGAGAAAAGGTGACTACAACAATAGAACCAAGATGATCTTGAAGCTACTATGGAATGGACCATAGGCATAGAGATTAGTCCTACAAAGTATCGAGTTGTTCCCTCAGAAGACATAAGGATACTACTTGAGGAACATGCTAACTTTTTAGAGTCATATGAAAAGCTGGAATCAGAATGTGCAGACCTCAAGAAGCAGTTAGCCACTATCAACACATCTCAATAGGAGCTGACCATTCCCCCTCAGCCTACAGAGGAAGTGGACGCCCTAAGAAAAAAAGTGGAAGAACTACAAGAAAGATTCCTACCATATGAGAGGCCACCCTCTCCAATCGAAGACACAGAACTTGACACAGTGGTGGAAATTCTAGTGGAAGAAAGTTTTGAATAACCGTATGAGCCTATGCCAATACCAGGAGGGCATGTCATTGTTGAGGGCTGAGACACCTTTAAGATAGAAGCCCTAGATTGGCTAAAGAGGGTAGAATAGATAGGAAAAACTCATGACGATAGAGTAGCCATACAAATCCGATCGCTCTCCAATCTAGAAGACAAAGTCCTTAGGTCTGTGTATTTTCAGAAAATCTCTCATCACTCACTCACTACCACATCCAAGAAGAAGTACATGCCATATTTTGTATTGTTGACAGATTATAATGCAGAGATTAAAAGGCATATAGGGAAAGAATCGACCTTCACCACCCAATTTGAGCCAAATGACCTACTAGAAGAGGCACACACAGGCTCTACTTTTCAGCCCAATTGGCATACATGATTCTTGATGAACTACCCTGAAATGATGCACACATGGTCAAACATGCCCCTATATATTAAATATAACCCATGTTATTGTCCTGTTGTCCATCACAGATCCTAGCAACCATTCGCAATTAAAGTCCGCAACAACAAAGGGTGTTTCTATTGGATTAACTATCCATACTTTGCTCCACCTAGAGCACCACCCATCGTGGCCTATATGATCTCCACCATACACCACTAGTCTGCACAATTAAAGAATGTACCAAGTATCACCGCACAGATGTGTATGAATATTTTCGAGCTGATGATGGTGGTGTTCAAGAATTTTCGCAAAATCCAAGCCTCATACATTTCAGCCCCTGGGTTTTCTGAAGGGAACCACGATTTGGTATACGACATGAGCCAAACCCCCTCCATCAACATAATTTACGCATGGTATGCGTGCATAATGTACTTATCTCCTTGCTACAAGTAGACATTTGAAGAGATGTTCTCTACAGGGTTCTAGGAATACCACTCAAAAAATTTAATTCCTAGACGGACACACGTGTTGCATCTCTTTGTTGTAGAACAAGCCATACATGCAAATCAGCTACGCTTGCCACATTTGGATGTTCCAGGTCTAGTTGATTGAGATCAAATGATGACAGATCTAGCAACAGGACTATGCATACAAGAACATCACCTGACCACTAATATTGTTGAATATTACATCAAACACTCCCTACAACAAGGGTCTGTCAGGGACGACAGATGCAAGAGAGGGGGGGTGTTGGCAGTAGCCAAGGAAGTCAAGGCATAACAAGATAGGGGAGCCAATGCAAAGAGTCAGAGCAGAGGGACATCCAAGTAGGACCTAGTAGGCAAAGCAGTCAAAGAAGATCTAACAACTAGGCATATCCAGTTTTTTAAAGATAAATCTTTTTCAAAAGTGATTTTCATCACTACACCAACATTGTAAATACCGTTTTTGGTAGATTAGACTCCATATTTTCAAGCGGAGGAGTCCTCGAGCTTGAGGAGTATTAGAAGTACCGATGTATCAATTTTCATAATTTTTAAACTCCGTTTTGAGCCCTCAAATAAGCACTGGAACCTAATTTTTAACTAGGCCAGACACTAGGTTTGGACAAGGCCAAAAGCTAGTCAAAAACCATAAAAAGAGCTAGAGAGCTCATTTTTTAGGTTAAATGGTAAGAGAATAGAACTTATGTAAAAGAGATCTTGGATAATTAAAAGCACTCCATTGTTCCTCTCTTTGTTCTTGCCTTGTGTGTGAGTGTGCATGTTAGTGTGCTTCTCGCTCACACACTTGTGCCATCACTTGCTCATCTCATCATACCAGTCCTCACATCTCCATGAATTGACATTTATGAGGGGGATCTCGTCACATTGGTACTTGCTATTGTGCTAGAGTGGAAAAACCCCACTAGGCTCAAAAAAGGATGACCAAGTGTTAGATTCTGGGAAAAATTTAATAGAGTATCCCAAGAAAAATGGATTAATGAATAGCAATGACCAACCAAAAGGATTGTGTGAGAATTATGTTCTCTATGTTCTCACACTAATAAGTGTGTCAAGGAGTAAAATCGACAACTGTATAATTGAAAAACAAAAATCTGGAAAACAATGTATTAAGTCGCCTCTACAAAATGAGCATATAACTAGTGTCCAAAAAATTGATTAAACTGCAAGTAGTGACATGCAAACCTGCATAATGAATCACTCACTGTGTACCTAAGTCAAGAAGACTTAAGGACTTGTGCCAAAGAGACTAAATCTCATTTTCCACACAAGTGCGTATAGTGGGGAATTGACACACGCTTATTTGTCAATCCGATGAAACGACCTAACCAAGTGTATGAGGACATGTGCACACGTGATGGGAAATGACTACTGGTGGGTCTGATTGTGTGGTTGCACTCATGGAGTAGCGAATTGTACATGAGTTCGGTTTGGAACACTCTGTTGGCTAGTCTGTCCCGACATGGTGTGCTCTGCCTCTTGTTGGGTTCCAAAGGGGTTCTGAGAGGTGGTTGTTTGCTCTCGCTGAGGGAATACAGGCAATCCCATGTATTTCAGTTGAGCCTTGTCTATGGCATCTACCAACCAGTACCTTCTCTAATTTTCATCTAGGTATGCTATTCTAGTCTCGTCTTCCGGATCCTTCAACTCATAAAAAGTCATAAGACTTTCTTCTCTTCCCTGGGTCGGTGAGTCAGTCTGAAGCAACAAGTCCAAACCATGGATCAAATAGACTTCCAGTAAGTAGTCGTCTTGAGGTATCAAGTCCCCTCTCAAGACTCGAGTCACTTGGGACTTGCCTCTAGGTGTTGTCACTAATTCCTCAGGGTTTGGTCTTCCTGAGTTCTCTTGTCCCACTAACTCTCCCCTCTCATTGATCAAATCAGGAAATTCAGTCACTAAGTAGATGTGACCCATCTTGTCCATGTATGCTCCTCCTTCATACTTAACAACCGGTCTGGGCGCAATCGTGGCATCCATGGAAGTCACCATCCTAGCCACAGATCTGTTTAAACCATCTAGGTAGATGGGAATCTCCTAGGCATTAGTAGAAACGTATTGTAAAGAAGTGCGGTACTCTCCTTCAACAGTGATCATGAAGTTTCTACCGGTAGTGGGACCTTGCATGTCTTTGGAAGCCATGGGTATCTCCTCCTCTGAGTCACTAGAGGTGTCGGAATAGACAGAGCGGTGACTGGCCTGAGCGACACTTCCAACAGAAGATATGACACTTCTCCGACTACTTAGCACCCTTCCTGACCTCAAGTTCATTCACCCTCCTTGGGCTCTCTAGGTCACTGAAACTCTCCCTAAAATTTGTCTCTGAAAATGCTTCAAAAAGACCAAGAACTCTGGCGATACGATACTAAAACTGGGACGATATGATACTGAAAACCCAAACGATACGATACCACTTTTTGGGCGATACGATACCAAAAAGGGGCATGATATGATACTGGAATTTGGCCCGATACGATACCTGAGTATTGCACGATACGATACTACCACTAAGCACGATACGATACTGACCTTCTCACACGATACGATATCACAGTAGGTGGCGATACGATACCAAAATGGTACCATGATACGACACCGGAATGAGAGAAGATACGATACCTGAGGGCTGCACGATACGATACTGCAACTAAGCACGATATGATACCAATGCAAGTGGCGATACGATACAACCAACTTGCACGATACGATACTAGTATGGTATCGTGATACAATACTAGACAAGACATGATACGATACCAGAAAGTGGACCACGATACGATACCACTTTGGTAAAGTGCGATCGCGATACCAATTTTTGGTATTGCAATACCAAAAACTCAACCGATCGCGATACTCAAGCCAAAATACTTCCAAATTCAAAAATTTTTCTTCCCCCTTACTCTTCTCTCACTCCTCTTCAATCTTAGCCTACTGTCTCACTCAAAGAAGCTCAAAAAACACTTTGTCCCTCCCCGTGATACAAAATGCGCAAGTAATCACATGTTAGTGCACTTCTAAAGTGTTTTTGCCAATGGAATCTGATGGAATCTTACCTCTGAGGTGTCTTTCTTATGCCTTGGGCTCAGTAACTAGCTTGGAAGGCCTAGAAAGCACGATACGACCCCGACGATACCGATCGCTACGCTCAAACGATACTGCTTTCTGAACAAATGAGAACTGATCTAATTTTTTTTGGTTTTTATACATTTTTTTTTTGGAGACTGAACTTAACTGCACTAATTTGACAAATTTTTTGGGATTTTTCTTGGTGCTCTTTGCCTACTCCTACTTCACTTCTCTTCTTCTAACCTAACCCTAACTCTTACTTCTCTCCCTTCCTACTAACCCTAAACCTAAAAACTCATTACACACACGTCCGGGATGTGAAGTAACAAGTGCTGAAGTGGTTGACTACTTGCCACTGAATGAATTCACTTCTACAGGTACGATTTCGTCACTCTTGAGCTATAACCATCACGAAGGCACCTTGGCTGAGTGTGTCCCTGGCAACGGTGCCAAAAACGTGTGTACCTAAGTCAAGAAGAGTTAAGGACTTGTGCCAAAGAGACTAAATCTCATTTGCCACACAAGTGCATATAGTGGGGAATTGACACACGCTTATTTGTCAATCCGATGAAACGACCTAACCAAGTGTATGAGGACATGTGCACACGTGATGGGAAATGAAGTGGTTCAACTTATATGCATGAGAAAAGACTAATCCACCTCTCTAACTCACTAAAATACTGAAAGTGTTTGTCGCGATACCACTTACAATAGTTTTCACTAAATCGAGGATTTCTCCCAGCTCCGAACTCCAAATATGGCCAATAGCGGGTTCATTTCGAAGCTCTTGATGCGATGCTTCTATATAGTGGTGCTTTCAATCAATTCTAACAACCATGCTTCAAGTTATGACCAAAATAGTGAATGGCAGGAAACACCCACACTCACTCCATAACTCCTACAAGCTCACACACACACACACTACAGTAGCTCAAAAACAGTGGGGAGGGGTAGACAACAGTCGTACACACACATTCCAAGCATTATACACACATAGAAGATCAAAGAGAAGATGAAAATCTGCAAAAAAGAAGCAATTTCGAAAATCACGAGCTCTTCTTCTTCACAATGGCAAAAAGTCTCTACAAAGAGTCACAAAGTGACTTATATACATGTGCCTTAAAAATGGTCCTTTCACACAGGAGACCAGCACTTTATTAACTAAAAGGTGAATTTCCTACTAATTTACAAGGAATATATTACAATGAGTTGGGATTATGCATCTAGAGGACTCCTCTAGTGCATTTACATGGCTTGGGGGAATTTCCTAAGACTTTGAAGAAGAAAAATATGCCCATTAATTTGAAAATTTTGGGGCTCCCCTTTCTTGCCTCTTTGCTCTACAACACTCTCCTCCTCTTTGTCTCTGTCGTCCCTTGACAGGCTTTTGCTTCTCATTTGTTGCTTGTCTAAGCTTTTTGAATACACGCACCCAGTGGTCGAAGAAGCGACAAGAACTGTCAGACAATTGGTTACCTTATCTGAGGTATGTCCTTTGCTTCTGTTTTCCCCTTGGTATTTCGTACATCACAAATCTGGGTTGCTACATTCGGTCGGACTGTCACGCACGCCATCGGTGACTAAGAATGTCATATTCTTAGTCACCCACTTCAACTTTTCAGCCTCTACCTCTTTCTAGCTTTTGGTCTTCTGATTTGTCTTTGTCTTCACATATCCGACCCTGTTGTATTGCTTTGAGCCTGTTCATTTCTTGTCATCACACGCTATCAGCGGGAGGATTATTACCTGCCAAGTATTTTCTTGCACTTCTTCATTGATACTTCCTGGCCCTGGTCCTTCCTTCCCATGAAATGTCCTGGTTTTGATTGTTCTTTAATTCCATTCCTCAGGACCTGGGTGTTGGCATTGTTGCCTGATGCGTGCCCCTGCGGGGCTTTGGGCAGAGGGTGGTTTGTTTGCTTTATAGTCTTTATTCTTTACTGAGCAATTTTGGTCTTTGATTTTCTTCTTCTTCTTTTCTTGCTTGATTCCCCTTCCACACTCACTCCACTGCATATGACCACTTAACTACAAGAAGCCAACTAAGCTTATTGAGCACCTATAAATAACTAGCATACATCTCCTATGGCGAGGCTGGGTAAGTCTTCCACTTTCATCATCCAAGAGACCCCAACATCTGGGTGTCTCTTAGTTAGGAAAACCTCACCACGACCCTCTTTATCAATATCAAAGGCTTTATGCAAAAATGTAACTGCTATATCAATGACCACATGGATGTACATAAGCGGTATCCACAAAAGCATACATAGTGTGTGTGTGCGCTCATTGTATGTAGTAGAATGGCACTGAAAGGCTGAATTCCTAGCCCAAATACTAGCCAACAACACTTACAAGTGTCTGTCAACTCTATCCTTTAAGCTAAAAACCCACATAAACTTGCAATGGCTGCACCCACCACAATTGAAAACCTTCCAAGAAGCTTATAGATTTACTAGTGTGGCTAAAAGCACAACTCAAAATCTGAATATTCATTTTCAAAGAAGTACAAAGAACACTCTTCTTAATGTCCTTGAACATGTGTAAAGGGAACAATGTGTGAAAGTACAAAATGGCTCCAAGAATCACTCCGAAAATGCTTCAAAATAGCCTTTGAAAGCAAAGAATGAAGATTTGAGGGCCCATAATATGTTCAAGATAATGTGAACCTCAATCTTTCCCCCTCCTCAAACACCACAAGAGTGCAACCTAGTGGCAAGTGATTGTTGATTAAGCGAGCTCAGGGGAGAACAATACTAGCATGGGTGACCTCCCGAGAAATACAGAGAACTTTCTGTCTTCCTTGATTGTTGAAGTCCTCCCTCGCGTTTAACCAATGGTGACTTTGATGACTCGAAGAAAAGTGTTGCTACAAGGGTTGCCCATATTTTCCTCATGCTATGGCATCCTTTAGCCCTTATGAAAAAAAACCATCTTTTGTAAATTAGGAGATGTCCATGTGAACACTCTCCTAAATCCACTTTTTGATAATTCCCCCAAGTCTAAGGTATGTAAGCCTTCTCCATAAAGTAGCCTTTTGCAAATATACAAAAAATCCCACGTAGGAATTCTCCACGCGCCCACTCTCTCTCTAGGTGGTTATCTTTTGAAATTCCCAAATCACATAAAGATCCTCTTTTTGATTTAGCACATGTGGTCTTTTGACCACATGTTTTTATTCACATATGCTTCTCTTCTCTATATAAAGAAGAGCCTCATTTGTAAAGAAGGAGGTCCCTTGGCCATGGCCTTGGCCTCCATTTTGGTAATGGAAGAAGGTGTCATTTGGCTTCCACATTTCTCCTTGTGTGCTAGGCGATGATCCATGTGTGTGGGTTTGGCACTTGGGGTTGGCTTGTGTGTGAGCATTGCCCTCCCTTGTTCCTTTTGACGTTGGCCATGGTGCCATTGTTCATGGACGTGGGTGTGTGTGCGTTGCTTGCACTTCTTGCAACTCCTCTTGGAAGAGCCCCTCACTTCCATGTGAGGCGGTTTGGGTTGGTTACTCCCCATACTTCAACAAAATTTGGCGCCGTTGCCGGGGATGATCGACCTTCAACCGTTGGGTTTTTTCAAGCTTGCCGTGCCTACACTTGGTGGATGCACCTCATGCTTGGATTGAGTTGTGGATCCGTGTGGCCTTCGGTTGGCCTTGGGAACCTCTTCCCTTTTAATTTTTGGAGTAATTTAGATCTTTATTTTTGTTTGTTGCACAAAAACACCCCCTAACCCCCTCTTCTTTCTCTCACTCTTTCACAAACACATACTCACTCTGGCGTCACCCTTCATCTTCTTCATTTCTTGAAATTGGTGTTTGTCTTGGATAGAGGGATGGGTACCCTTCTTGATCCCTCCCTCTGTTCAAATAATCAAAAAGACAATGTTAAAAATGAATTTCGAAAAAAAAAAAAAATACTAGATATGTCACGCATCCGTGGGTACAGGCCCCATTTGGTTTGAAAATTGAAAGGGATAGATCTCTTTCCAGAACGGACAGGTTGGGTGTGAGGTTCAATTCGCAATTCTTCAAGGGACGTGCACATTTGGTATAGCTAATAAATGTCTGCAGGAGGCGGCAGTGCGTGGGGTAGCTGGCAACTTCATGCCCTCCCTCCAGGCTCCCACTATCTCTCATTTCGTGCTGGGGTGAGCCCGCGGGGCTTCCTCTTCTGCCCATTCTCTTGGGTTGTGGGGGGTCAAGCCTTTGGGGCTTCCCGGGTTGCTCTTTCTTGGCCACATTGCACATGCAGGGGTGAGCTTCATGCTCTCCCTCGACCCATTGGCTAAAGTCGCAAGCTCCTGGACCAACGTCCGCTTGACTTGAAGCTTCTGTTTTGCGTTCATTCATTGACGGCAAGAGCTGTGCAATCACAAGCTCTGCAGAGAAAGTGCGTTCACAATCAAGGTGGATTCTAGATTGCTACGCCTCTGGATTTATGGTCGACAGTGTGGTGAGCCTTTCTCCCTTGATTCTTCAAGAAATGACCACCAGTTTGGCATTTCCTCTCCACCTTTCCCTGCCGTTTGTTAGTTTCTTTTGATGCGTGGATGAGCTATGGCTTCCTTCTGCATGTAAAGGCATGTGGGTTGAGTCACGTTCTCCCCACATCTTCGCGGAATGTTTGTGGTTAGGCTCCCAGCTCTGCGCATCCTTTCAGTCACTTTGGAACCTCTCGGGCTCTTCTGTTGCATCTGTTGAAGCATTCGATTCACCACTCAGCTCTGAGGAACAGATTTTAGCTTGGATTCCTTTTCTAGATCTACTGCGGGATTGTGCGGTTTCTTCCCTTCTGCCTCCTATTGAGCCATGGCTATGTGGGTTGTGTTAAGCTCCCCACGAAGCTCATCTCATGTCAATTCTTATCACTCAAGTTAAGCATCATGGCTGTTTCCCCCCGACTAATGAATAGACAATCACAAAACCTCATCGTCAAGCCTGGGTACAGATGTGGTGTGAGGTACCTATCGTTTACTGTTGGGGGAAGCTCGAATGCACTTCAAACTCCCTTTTCATCCTTATATGTGTGTAATGGAATGCCCTGTTGCCGGTTGGGGTGTGTTTCGGGATAGGATTGACCCTTCTGACCACATGTGCAGTCTTCTCTCATCTTGTGTATGCTCTTATGTGGGGTTTATGTATTAATAGCTTCCTCGAGCTCCTTCAAACCCTGATTCCACAGGATGCCTACTACACTTGTCATTCGCTTCCCTGTTCAGTTGAAGTTCTTAAAAAGGAGCACGCCATCTGGTTCCCTTCTATGCCTTAGGGTCGAAATCTTGGTGCTTCTTCTATATCTGTCTCCACCGCCTGGCAACATCGGAGTTTCCTCTCCCCTCCCTCTATCGATGACTGTGTGCATGATTTTGGTGATGTTGTGGTCCTTGCATTCAGAGGGCATTATGAATACATCTGTTTTCCATCGGACGTCGGGTGCTGACGCTTATGCACCTAGAGTTGCGCGAGCACTCTTATGTTTCTCTCTTCAGGAACTCCAATGCCCAGTGGAAATGAGATGAATAAAGGTGGAGCCACGCTTCGCAGCTGCCCCAGAATTGTGGAAGATGGTGGCTAAGCATATGAAGCTAACATGGACCTACTTCCTGTAATGTTTGCATGAGGAAGATTTTGAGGAATTCTTTTTTGATTAACTGTTTTACTGAAAGAATCATGGGTCCTGTTGTAATGGTAATATAATATAAGAATGACTAAATCTTGGATTGTCCTCTTAATTTTGTCTCTGGCAGAAGTTTATGATTTAGTGAGGTGGGCATGGAGGTTTCTGTGACTTCATGGCTATTTTTGTATGAAGGGGAGTATGGGGGCAGCTTGCCTCTTCTCTTCCTTTTTAGAAACACAACTATGCTGGATTAAAGCAACACATGATCTCCTATGCTGCATTGTGATGTTAATTTTTCAAATCATGTTACTCCTACATTGTGCTGGGGTACTTCATCTTAAGAGACTACAAAGATCTCGTTATGGTAATCAATTCTATGGCATTTTAATTTGATTGTAATGTTCTTTTGGGTGAATGTGCGACGGTATTATGTGCCCCTCTTGGTGTTGTTCATGATGCACCGGAACTCATCATTCATAGATAAGGAAGTCTAAGATGACGACTAAAACTTTTACAAACACTTTGTTGGTAAGAAGATGCATGCTATACCTGCGAGAGTCGGTCGTTTCTGTGTCCCATCAGGTTCTCAATTTCTAAGTGTACTCCATAGTGTTCCTTGGGTTGATAGGGCAGTACAATATCATTGGTCTTGTTCTACCATGTTAGTTGCCATTAGGCATATACTTGCTCGGATTGTTTTCTGTTCTCTCCGGTACCTTCTGTGTACAAGCTCTGGGTGCTAGCATTATGGTCATTCTGCACTCCTCCCCTAAAGCATGAGATGTTTTGTTTCCTCGAGAATGTGTTTGGTTTGATAAGTTTGTGAGACATGACTAGGGTATGTATTGGGCAATGTTTTCTTATGCCATATTCAGGTTGCGGGTGACATAGTTTTGAAAGGGGGAGGTGCTATG
Organism: Ceratopteris richardii; assembly: GCA_020310875.1. Classification (NCBI taxonomy): domain Eukaryota; kingdom Viridiplantae; phylum Streptophyta; class Polypodiopsida; order Polypodiales; family Pteridaceae; genus Ceratopteris; species Ceratopteris richardii. The sequence continues at coordinate 260,247 of MU260056.1, forward strand.
GATGAGTGATCAAAATTTTAGGTGGGCCAATGGAAGCCTTTTTTGCCACTCCAAAATATGGCTACATTCGAAGGTTGGTGTTGGCCATTTCATTCTCCTGACTACTCACTTGGGTGCTTTTTGTTAAGAGATTACTAATCTTAAATGAGGATGTGTTTTCACTCCCTCCCACTTTGCAAATCTTGGACATGTACACCTGTATAGTGTTGTCCTGACAATGTGTGTTGCTCTTCACATCGGTTTGAGATTTTGGTTCTACTCAATAGAGATTGTATCTAAAAACCCATATTTTGGGATCAACTTTGTTTTGCTACGCATGCTCAAAGAATGATGCTCTCTATATTTTTATTTCATGTGCTTGAAAGCTCTATGAGTTCTTCACAACTTAGGAATAGTCAAATGCAAGTCATCAATATTTCACTCTTCAGTCATAATACTTTCTCTCGTGCGCCACCAAAGTTTGAATGAAAGATTATGAAACTAAAGATAATCATTAACTATGATCTTGAGGTTTTCACAGGTTTTAATGTGTTAGAATAAAAACTTCTCCCTTGAAGACATCTTAATTCTTTCTCTTGTGAATGACCATATGATTGGGAGTGTCATTGAAACTTTGAATTTGTAGATGATGCACTTCAGGGCTTGGAGGCATCAAGCATCTTTCAAACCTTGGGATGTCATATTTGGTGTCCATAGTGTTGTGAGGGTAATGGACACAAGCATGTTAAACAGAGTGTTGTAATCCACTGTCGGTATGCATTGGAAGTCTTGTTTCAGGGTTGTATGGTCAAAATGTTGGAGCTTTCAGGAATTCATAACTTTAAGAAACATGCTAAAAATATGAGCTAAACCTTTCCATTTCAGGATGGCCTTGCTCCTATTTGGGCTGCAAATATTTTGGTCTTGGTTTTTGTGACTGTCCTTCATGGGTGTCAAAGTTGTAGGCTTTATCATTCATAAGGATCATTACATGAGCTTCCACTTGGATGCTGGCACACATAGAGATTTGTACCTGAGAAGCTCATCTTCCAACATGCTTCAAGATCTGCTCTGTCATAACCTTTCAAAGAGGATAAATAATGTTTTGAAATATGGACAAAGCACTAATGAGGTACTTATTTTTGGTTTGGATGTTTGAGATTGTAATAGTTGGGTGACATAATAGAATGCATGAAGACATATTCCTTGTAGAATCTAAACTTCTTGACTTTTTGATGGTGTGGCAACTCCAGGATCTGAGTTGTGAAAAAGCTAGTTCATGGTGTGTTTCTTACTGTTGCAGGCGTTCAGTTGAGCTCTAGGATCTCTTTTTTTTGCAATTGTTCCAATTTAAAAAAGATTATGTTTGTAGCATATACATAAACTTTGAGCTCATGAACTTGGTTTCCTCAATGATGTTTTGTATGACCTGGAATTAGGGAAAGTTCAGAAATAGCTGCACCTTGTGAGGGGTTGTCTTTGGATTATTTTTCACTTAAAAGATTACTCTGACTCTAGATGGCCTTTCCATACTTATGTCCAAAAAGGATTCCTCCCGAATTGGACCACATTTTAGTTGTTTGTTTGTATACTCAGGCCTTGATCAAATAATTATATTTCTACTATCTTATGCTGATGACTCCTCTGGTTGATCTTGTTACTCTTGTATTCTCATGATCACATGAACATATGCAGGTCAATCATCAGATGCATGACAAGAGCAATGTTTATCTCATGTTTTTGTTATTTTTGAGCTAACACAAGTAGGATTGTTAGCATGGAAAAGAATCAAAAGAATGTTTGGATGTCAAGGAATGAGAAATTGTTTTTTGCCAGGGAAGTTATTCTCTGGTTTTCCAATAATGCATCACAGACTTACACAAAATTCCAGCATTGATTCTTTCATGGCTCCTATAAGATGATTTGCAGGAATAGCTTTGGATAAAATTGTTTACATTTCATAAATGCTTGAAGAGTGATAAGAATGCTGGTCACACCACTTAGGGCCCTCTTGAGCCTAGTTGTTGCACTATTGCTTTAATCAAGTTTTGAATGCATACCACTCAATTAGCAACTTTGCTGATATGAGCATAGTCTAAAATGATGGCAGGAACATAAGTTAATCATGACACCACATTCATCTCATTCTATACAATGCAATATGTCACACACTCATTTGGGGATAGCATATTTAAGAATGAAGATATAAGGGATATATAGGTTCTTGAGATGATCTTTGCTCTTTCGTTGTACTCCTTGGATTGCAGGAACAATA